>VUQH01000226.1:35844-49813 GCA_015106775.1 Etroplus canarensis | reverse complement strand
CAGTTCCATGCTGAAGTCCCTATTTCCATGAGTTTTTTAGACCTCCCAGATCAGTGTTGTTTAAAAAACATAGTTCTTTGTATCCTCGACCAAGGATTGATTTTTTGTCACCATTTAATATTAATTTTTCCAGCTGCAATAGTTGAGTAGAAGAGGCTGGTTTGATATATTTGTATGTGAAGCTTCTAATTTGGAGATATCTGAAGAAATGATTATGGGGAAGGTTACATCTTTGTTGCATTTGCTCAAAGGAAAGCAGCACATCCCCTTCAAACAGGTGCCCGACCGTCAGAATCCCTTTTCTTTCCCAAAGTTCAAATCCCCTATCCAGGCTACCTGGAGGAAAATCTCTGCTTCCATAAATTGGGGAAAGAGAGGACAGGGTGTTAATACGTCCCTCCAGCCTTCTAATTGCTTGCCAGGCCATCAAGCTTGTTTTGACAATTAAATTTTTATCCATGATACGTTTATAGTCCTTGAGATCTAGAGCAAAAAGAAGATTTGTTAGTTTAGTGCCCACATTAAAGGTTTCTAAGTCTAGTCATACTGAATCTGGGTCTTGCTTCACCCATTCTGAGACGTAGCGAAGCTGTGCAGACAGCTGGTAAAGCTTAATGTCAGGAAAGGCCAAGCCTCCCTGTATTCCCGGAAGCTGCAATTTGGCGAGCTTCAGTCTTGAAACAAGCAATTTTAGATTCCTTCTTCCTTTAAGCCAACTTAAAGCTAACTTCTCATTGGATGCTCCTCACAAACAGAGGTGGGTCGGGCTTAAGTACTCTGATTAAGTACTATGATTAAAAATAAACTATGAGACCGTGGAATTTAGACATACTACTATTGTACTAGTTATGGTATTTTTAAAGAGAATAGGCAATTAATTTTTAAAAATTAAAACTGTTCTGTGTAAAATCTTCAGTATATTACTTGTCACTCATTTTCTAAAAGAAATCTAAAGATTTTCTTGACACTGAACAATGGCCATCTCTGAGGCCTCAGCATGTTGCTTCCTGTTTCCATCATGGCTTTAAAAATGTGGTTTGCACATTTTGGATGCATGAGCGCTCATGTTGTGAGTGTTTTAACATGTCTGCATGTTGGGAAATAGCATCTTGTTGAACATGTCTGTGATTAACTTCACTTTACTGTCAATTCACACCATGAAAATGAAGGCAACTGATTGTATAACAAATACAAAGATGTATGCATGAGTTTCTGATTCTGATTATCACTGGGTGCACATGCTGGAGAAAAAAAAACAAAAACAAAACAGGTTACATCAGAACAGCAGAAATGTATTTTTCACCACCTGTGAAAGCTTACTTTCTGTTGCCAACATTTGCTTGAGCCAGCAGGCCTGTAATAAAAACTTTTAGCAGTATGAGTGTAAGTGCCAAATATAAACAGTGAAATTATACCAGATTTCTACTTTTATGGAGATAACTTTTCTGCTTCCATCTGCATGTGCACCCTCTATTGTAAATGGTAGACTTAATACAAACTCTAAAATTATGGGTAGTTGAACTGACAGCAACTAACTTATTGCTTACAGTCACACAATAGAGTCACAGTGAGCATGTAAGGAGGTGAAGAAGAAAGTATTTTAAATTCACTTTTTATAATCACTGACTGTGATGATTACAGATTTAACCAGGTAGCAACAACCACTGATATATGTAAATGTTTAGGAAGCTGTTTTATAGTCAGAACAAAAGTACTGGTCCAACAATATTTATCTTCATATGTACTGCTGGGAGACAGCTTTCCAGAAAAACTTCAATCAGATGTATGTTTGTCTCTTTCATGTTATATTTACAGAATTCTATTGATTGGCACAAAGTTTTATGACTATAAAACAGCACTGGTGTTTGACAAGTGAGCTAAGGTTGGTCATTAAGCTTGTCTGGCTGCACTGTGTCGTTGTTTTCCCATAATGACACTAAGCCAAGCTGCAGAGTTTATAAAATCTGTCTACAGCCTCTGCTTCTAAAACAAATGTTCTATATTTTATCAAAAAAGTGCAATTTACAAAAAACATACAAGTCCAAAAAAAGCTTACCCAATTATCAAGTTAGATTCCAAGTCTTAGTGATTAGAGACGTCAAAATTATTTTATTACTCCGTTAGTGCCATGGAAACACGGATATCTTCATTATGCACAAATAACTGCTTTAAAATCATTCAGCCCTTCATCACACTACCTCATAACAAGCACAAATTCAATCATACAAATTTCTGAAAGTGGATCCAGACATAACAACTGCAAAATGGATGAGACTCCACAGATAAAAATCAGACAGAACCATTTATGCTTGTAACTATCAAAGCAGCCATCAGCTGATACAAGCACTAAACAATGTTATGAGTGATCTGCAGTTCAATATTCAACAAATGATATAAAGTACACAAATATTTTGATGAGGTTGTCTTAAATGCATCTGTGCATCTACCAAATCAACTTACACGCACTGGCCACTTCATTAGATACAACTTGCTAGTACCAGGTTGGACCCCCTTTTGCCTTTGGAACAGCCTTAATTCTTGGTGGCAAAGATTCAAACAGGTGCTGGAAACATTCCTCAGAGATTTTGGTCCATATTGACATAAAAGCATCGCACAGTTAATGCAGATTTGTCAGTTCAACATCCATGATGACAATCTCCTTTGCCACCACATCCGATAGGTGCTCTAATGGACTGGGAAGTGCCACCTCACCAGATATTTTCCATTTTTCGGACAGTTCTCTAAACCCCAGAAATGGCTGTGCAGAAAAAAAAATCACAGCTCAGCAGTTCCTGAAATACTCTAACCAGCCAGTCTGGCACCAACAACCATGTCATGTTCAAAGTCACTTAAATTACCTTTCTTCCCCATTCTGATGCTTGGTTTGAACTTTAGCAGGTCGTCTTGACCATGTCTACGTGCCTAATTGCACTGAGCTGCTTCTATGTGATTGGCTGATTCGATATTTGTGTTAATAAGCAGCTGAAGAAGTATAATTAATAAAGTGGCTGGTGATTCTGACATACAAAGACAGAATCCAGAATTATTATTATCAAATTCTCTTTGATTATATGAAACAGACTTAGGATCAGATTGAAGCAACAGCAGCAAACACAAGAAAGACCAACTTTATCTGACTGTGTTCATAAGTGTTATTGAGATTTAGTCCAGACTGGTCTACAGCAGCACTCTGCTCTGTAGCTTCAACACGCTGGTCTGGAAAAATGTACATGTCCATTCACAGCACTAACACACAGCTGTCTGTGTTTGTCCACCTCCTTGTCTACCTGTCCAACTATCATCATGCCTGTGTGTCCTCACCGACCTCTATCTCTATCCTGTTTTATTCACTTTCACTGTAGTTTTCTTTATTTTCCTACTCTTACTTCTTTCTTCTTCCCCTTTGTCTGTCTCTACTCTCCTACTTCTATCTTTTTCTCCTCTTTTTCTTACTGTCACCCTCCCTCTTGCCACCTGATTGGCTGCCCCTCACCACCATAAACCCCCCCAGAATCCAACCTCAGCCTTGACCTTTCTGGTGACTCCCCAGTTCCCAATGATCCCAGCGATGCTGTGACCCCGCTGACCCAGGAGGCAATCCAGCAACTCCTCTGGAAGGAGACAGAGGAGCACCGTCAGGAGGAAGAGCGCGTAAGAAAGAAAGAAGAAGCGAGGAGGAAGAGAAGGAAGCAAAGGAAAGAACAGGAGGAGAAACAGAGAAAGTTAGTTGAGGAGAGGAGAAAGCAGGAGGAGGAAGAACTGAAGCTGCAGGAAGAAAAGGAGCTGGAAGAGTGGAGGAGGCAGACAGAGGAAGAGCAAAGGAGGATGCAGGAGGAGAGGAGAAGACAGGAAGAGGAAGACAGGAGGCAGAAGGAAGAAGCAGAGAGAGAAGCAAGCGAGAGGGAAAGGAAGCTGGAGGAGGAAAGGAGGAGCCAGGAGGAGATGCTGAGGGAAGAACTTTTGGATCTGGTTGAGGAAGATAAAGAGCGACATAAGGAAGTAGAAGAGGAAGAGGAGGAGGTGTGGTTAAGAGGAGACGTGTTTCAGATGCCCCCAAAGGAACCTGAGGAACCAGATCTCATCCCGGCTCCGATCCCAAAACCTCCAGCTGTGACAGAGGAAGCGGAGAGGGAAGTAGAGGAGGTGGAAGAAGATGAGGAGGAGAGGGAGGTGATGGTGGCTGTGAACAGAGGCGGCCTCCCTCCAGGCTGTGACATCTCTGATGTTACTGTCACATGTGAGAATGCAAAACTCACCAGCTTCCCCCCTCTGGCCATACCTGAACTTAAATCTCTCAGTCTGGAGGGTAAGTTAACACTGGAGACAGAGCAAAGGAGGCAAACAAATAATCTCACGTACAACAATTCAAAGAAATATCAAATTTAACGCAGTCATTTGCATGACTGCTTGATAGCACTTATTTCTGACATGACCAAGATATGATGTCTATGAGTATTCAGCTCTGAAAAATAGTAACTCTGGTAATTTAACTGAATAGTTAGGTGAATCTTACTTTAGTTTCCACATCTATTTTTCCAGCTGAAGTGCTGAGGGTCCCTATGCAGAGCTATGAAGTCAATCTACTTAAAGCACAAATGGTCAAAGTACAGCATTCGGGCCAGAACTGGTCCAAAAACCATCTCAGTCCAATGATGTCAGTAAAAGAAAAAGAGAAAACAACCTGAAAAAAATCACTTAAGATTTCAGATCAGTATATATTGTCACTCCAGCTAAAAAAGTACAAATGTGAAATATTTAAACTGTCAGTTCCAATTTTTAAAAATAAGACAAATAAAAAATATTACCAAACAAGATAATAGTTGTACTAGGCTAATGACTATAATGGCTCTGTACTGCTATTTAACTCTATTTTAATGCAGTGTGATTCATCAGTGACTTATACAGTGATGCATATCAGACAACTGGTAACATTAGGCTAAGTTAAATGTTTGTATAGCATTTGGGTGGATATTTTAATGTTACAAATATTTTTATCACAACTTGTAATCATGTTTACAGGTTTATGTTAAACATCTAACGTTACTAGAACCTGCAGTCAATGCCATTTGAACTGGAGAAAGTACAGTCACATGAAACAGAATGTTTTCACAGGACTCTACGCAGTCAAGTGTAAATCTGAGTATACTCCATGAGTCAACAGATTGTAGAACCACTTTTAGCAGCGATAATTTGAATTAATCATTTTCTCTATGACTTTTATCAGTCTCTCACATTGCTGTGGCGGAATTTTGTCTCTCTTATTTATGACATGGCTGACTTCATTGAGATTTGTCGATATTTTTATGCACAGCTCCCTTAAGGTCCCACCACAGGATTTCATTTATGCTGAGGTCTGAAATTTAATTTGACTTTTTTATTTTTCAGACAGACATTCTGTTGTAGATTTTCTGCTGTGCTTGGGATCATTGTACTGTTGTAAGACCCAGATTTAGCCAAGCTTTAGCTGTTGAACACATGGCCTCATATTTGACTCAAGAATACTTTGGTATCCAGAGTGTTCATGGTTGACTCAATGACCGCAAGGCGCCCAAGTCCCGTGGCTTCAAAACAAGCCCAAATGACCACCCCTTTACCACTGTGTTTGATAGTTGGTATGAGGTGTTTGGGCTGATATACTGTGTTTGGGTTTTGCTAAATGTGGCATTCAGTGTTATAGCCAAACATCTCCACTTTGGTCTCGTCTTTCTAAATGACATTGCTCCAGAAGTCTTGTGGTTTGTTCAGATACAACTTTGCAAACCTAAGAAGTGCTGCCACGTTTCTTATAGAGAGAAGAAGATTTCTCTTGGTGGCCCTTCTAAAAAAAGCCAAAATTGTTCAGTCTTTATTTTGCAATTTCACTGACCGTTGCTGGGATGTCCACTTCTGGAAAAAAGTTGGCATTTTGTTGGTACACACTTGAATGCTCCAGACCAGCAAACTGCCAAAAATTCTGCTTTTATAGAAGTGGTCCCACTGGCTGATGATCAATTAATCAAGTTCATTTGATAAGCAGCACCTGGCTGTTATGTACCCTCTGAATTCCAATGGAAGCAGTGAGATTGTTATTAGCTTTTCACAGTCCTGCACAGAGTCCTGTGAAAACTTTTTTCACATAATAGTATGGAAATTAATTTTTATATGCTGGCAGAAATTTATAAAGAGAGGAAGAAGAAGAAGAACTGAGGCAAATGATTAAAGAAGATATATCTAGTTGCAATTTACAAAACCAGGATCTTTTATTAACCTGGAATAGGTATTTAGAAAAATATATGCCAATTAACTAACAAGAAGAGATGCATAGAAACAAACTACAGATTTATTTATCTACTGAACTTGTTTCAACATGCAGGCAACAGCATCAGCAGCATCCCAGCAGAAGCCTTTAATGGCCTCCCCAACCTGGAATGGATTAACCTGAAGAAGAACAAACTCACCTCTGCTGGCATTGATGTTCAAGCTTTCAAAGTAAGATACAATGACACCTTAAAACTACTGTGACCCCAACTTTTTTCCTCAACTACCAGAAATCTAATGATGATTTAAGTTACAAAGTTTATCAATAGGTGTGCAAAGATATATTTGACATCTATAAAGTAATGAACAAGAAGAACAGAAACTTCAGTGTCCTCAAAGGCCCAAAGGTGTCTTCAAATAACAAAATCTAAGCGACTTAGTTTCAACACTGTTCAAGTTTTGTTAATGAAAAGGAAAGTGAATTTCATGTTAAACTTAAAAAAGGCATACATAAAATATCTAAAAACAAAGAGGTGTTTCCAAGCCAGCCAAGAAACATAACCTCTTGGCTTGGGAAAACCCCAGTTTCCCCCGGGAGAGCTGGAGGTGGTGGCTAGGGAAAAGGTGGTCTAGGTATCTCTGCTTGGACTACTGCCTCTGAGATATGGACCAGTACAAGCATAAGAAAATATGTGGCTTATAATGTACCTTTGGCTGCTCCCTTGTATTCTCCCCAAGGGGCTGCCACAGTGGATTCATCTGCATTGGTAATTTGGCAGAGGTTTTATGCTGAATGCCCTTCCTGACACAACCCTACATGATGAGAGGGGCTTGTGTCCCCACCTGGAATCAAACCAAGGACCTTCTGCTTGTAAGGCAAATGTGTAAACCATTACACTGCAGGGACACTAAACCAATTAGAATGAGTAAAGGGTGAAATCCAGGGCAGAGTAGCTGAATCAGATGGGTTTCAGGCCTGAGAGCTGATGGGAGTAGCAGTCTACTTCAGACACAAAATCATTAAATCCTTTCCAGTATCAGTAGTACCTGTGTGTGTGTGTGGTGTGTGTGTTTTAGGTTCTGAAGCAGCTAAGTCGGCTTTATTTGGATGGGAACCTACTAGAGGCTGTGCCCTCTGACCTTCCCCCCACCCTGCAGGAGCTGAAGATCAATGAGAACAGACTGAGAGGGATCGATGAAAACAGCTTCCAAGGTAATGCTACAGCATCCTTTAGTACACTTTTATACTGATGTTAACTTTAATGCCACAGAACAACTACAGTATCTATCAAACACCATGCTGTCTAATAATGAGGCAATGCAGCCAAAGAGATCATTTATAGACTCACCACTCTGCTGTTTTTTGTCCAAGAAAACGTCATTAACGAGGACAAGTACAAACACCAGCCTGCACTGATTTTGTAGATAACGTGAGTGCAGTAAGCTATCAGTAATCTAAAAATTATTTATTTGGCTGGGACAACTTTCTCACAAAAAAAGTCGTGCGAGTCCAGAATCAATCTTAAATGTCTCTGGTAATATAGAAATGTACTTTAATTTCAGTGGTGAAATAGACATGAACAGCATGTAATACAACACTGAGTCAACTCTGATGAAAAGTACTCAAAATTTTTGCCAAAAAGTTTTTTAAAGACTTTATTCCCCCCCGGAAAGAACACTTCTAGCACCATCTTCGCTGTTGCAGAACGTGTTCATAGATTTAATTTTATAATTCTTTGAGCACTATGTCTCCTATAAAGTTTTTTGGTTTTATAATTCACAATATAAATTGGTTGCTTCTTGGATTGTATAGAACAAACAGTTTTGTCAGTTTCAGTTTTTACTTTTGTTTAAGGGTTTTAGAAACATAAAGAAAGCTGGATTCTGTGTGTTGAAAATTTTTCTTAAACTAAGGTTAAAATAAATCAAACTTTTTCTTTAACTATTTGGGAAGACAGCGTTCTATTACAAGACTACTAACTGTCAGGCATTTATTGTTTTTCTCTTAGTGTCATGCAAGTCTACTCACACCACATGAGCATAATGTGTTTATCTATTTTTTGATCTTTAAGATTTGAGCAACCTCGTAATTCTGGAGCTGGAAGGAAATCTGCTGAGTGAGGGAAACGTAGATCCTCTGGCCTTTACCCCACTAATCCAGCTCTCCTACCTCAGACTGGGGAGAAACCATTTCCGTACTGTACCGCAAGGCCTTCCGAAGTCATTGCTGGTATGAAGTAATAGGTCTTTTCTTTAACTCTCTGACTGTCTCTCATTCCTCATACTGGGATACCTCACATTGCCATGACTATATTTAAAATACCTGGGGCCTCACTTATAGCCTGACACAGGCATATGCCACTTCTCATTGATGGGATCTATAAAAACAAAGTTGAGGCTATCTCTCTCTCTCTCTCTCTCTCTCTCTCTCTCTCTCTCTCTCTCTCATCTACAAAACATCTACAGAAACTTCAACCTATGTAAACAATATTCTGTAGACAGGAGACATTGGAGATGTACACTGTAAAGAATTGAATTATATGTGATGCCTTAACTTACACTTAACTTTCTTAACTTCACTTTATTAGAAATATTCAAATGAGCAGTGCTATTTGTGGAACATAACTGCTTTTAGCTGTGAAAGATAAGTGATTAATGTTCTGCTATAAAAGTTTTACTCTCAAATAATATTTCAGAGAAGCGAGTCTCCAATTGTCACAATCTTTTTGTGAAGTTGCTGTAAACACACAAATAATGAGGTTACACTCATGCGTAGTGGGATGCAGCAGCACTGCTAGAGACAGCATGACTGGAAGAACTATGCATGATTAAATGTAGGAGGGTAAAAGGGGAGATATGAAGGCTGATCACACATACACCTCTTTCCAGGTGGACATGCACATGGTTTTATAAATATGATTTCTTTGGTGCGTGCCAGGTCACGGTGAATGCTCTGTTTTCTGTTAAAAAAGCTATCAAAACCTCAAAATATCATTAAGCTGGTTATCAAGGGTCAACCCTTAATAGTTAAATAAGTTAAAAGGGCTTATTGATACAAAAATATATAGTTTTCCCCACCAACTATCAGCTCCATAAGGGGAAAGCTTAATATATTATTAGCTGTTCATAAAACTTTTGTGGTGATAAAACCCAATCCTCACACGTAATTTTAAAATCTCTACACATTGTTAAAAAAAGAATCTGGAGGCTCCAAGCGGCTCAACAGGCTTTTTGAACCACAGCTGGCAAAGAAAACTGTGTAACACTCTTGAAAAAGCTTAATGAAGCTTTCAATAAACCCACCCGCAACATTTTTCATGAAATTATCTATCACACTGTCAGAGCAGTTGAATGTATTTTTGCTGAAGCATTAAAAATTTCTTTTTGGCTCTGATGTTTAATTGCTGCTTCTACCTGTGGGAAACCAGTCCACCCAACTGATTACGGCCTCTGGTTAACCACAAACAATGCAGAGCACCAGGGCTGCTGTAAATCTACCTTAAAACCTACTTCACTTTATGATACTGAAAAGATTCTACACACTCTTTGCAAGTCCAAACCCTCAGACTTTTTCTTATATTCGTCCAGAACCAGATCGTGGTCCATCATTAACATGTTTTTCTTTGCCTATTATCTCCTAGGTTTAAGGATTTACTAAGACACTTTCACCTTGGAATAATACAGGGTTAATGATCATAATTTGGTCACACCCTGCCTGCCTGTTTTACTAATGAGGCTGAACAAACATGATTTCAGTTTTGAGGTGGATTATGCATTTACAATCTAAAACAAAGCCAGCAAAACAACAAACCTATCTGCCAAGATCTCTGAACAAAAAGCATGCAGAAAACATTGTCACTGTTGCTTTTGCATTGATTGTATTTAAAATTAAAAAGCCAAGGTAACTTTGGATCCTACTGCAACTTTCATAAAAACACTTTCCATTCTGACTCCAATGATGCAAAATATTTTGTTTACTTTTCCTCATCTTTTAGGAGCTCTATCTGGAGAACAACCTGATTGAAGAAATCTCAGAGACAGTTTTCAATCAGACAAGAAATCTGAACGTAGTTTCTTTAAGACACAACAGGCTGGATGAGACCAGGATTGCCCCACTGGCCTGGATCAACCACAGGTATGACAAAAACAGAGCCTATCTCCCTCTAAGGTCACAGTTTATTAGCAGTGTAAAGTGGGAATTTCTGCTGTAATTTTCACTTCTACTACTGTTAGTTATTTACAACCCCCCCTCCACTTTTCCCTCCTCTGCAGATATCTGGAGTCCATTGACCTTTCATATAATGATCTTTACCTGGTTCCTTCCTTTCTACCAAGATCTTTGGTCCACTTGGTGCTCGTAGGCAACAACATTGAGAGGATACCTGGTAGGTGTGACAGGTTGAAGGAATATCTGGTGAGAACATCAATGTGGAAAACAACAACTTGTTGGAAGACTGGAATGATACTTGAAAGGCCTCCTGCACTGATTTAAACTGATCAAGCTAAATAATTAACACTAATTAATTCATGATCGGTAACCCTTTTTTAATTTCCCCAAAAATGCTATTCTGTCAGTTGCTAATGCTTTGATATATTTTGCAGTATTTTGACATATTTTCAAAAGGTACAGGATGAGAATTTACTGTTCACACCAAACTAGGCAGATTTTGATGTGCCAGTGTCTGAATCCGTATTATCGCACACTCTGCACAACCCTGCCCCCTCTCTTTTTTCTCTCTGCACAATTCTGGTCCCATCTGCTCACAAGTTCTCCTATAACATGGAAGGAGACAGTACCAGTCCAACCATAAATAATGTCCTAAAGTTTAAGTTTAAGTTTCCACTTATGCAAATCTGATTATGAAGCATTACGCAGCATGGCATTCATAAATGAGTCATTGCAGCATGGCCTTTGGAGTACAGTTTTTATTAAATGGTTATGTTGTGTTTAGGACTCCTTGCAAACCATTACTGAGCATTTACAATTAGGAAAAGAAACATGAAGAACTGTTTAGGAAACACAAGGAAATTGTTACAAATTCATGATATGGGTACTAGAAGTGGCAAAAAGGGAAGGTTAAAGACTGAAAACAGTGAAATGGCTTTTCCTTGAATCATCTTACTGTTTCCTGAAATTTGCAAAGGCTCCAGACTGAGAGACCTCCTGAAATCTACGAATTACATTTTTGCCCAGTTTTTTTTGGCTTTTTATTGCTTTTTATTACTTGCAAACAGATTTTACATCACATTCAAATCGTAAAGTCATACTCACATAAATACTGTGAAAATATATTTCATGTGAAAGCTTCACTACATATGACTCTGAGCCAAAAAGGACAGAAGTGCTGACAAAATCAGCCAAACACAGAAAGTTTAAAGTTTTTTCTTAAACTACACTATACTGCGCATGCACATTTTAAACCCTTAGACATCCAATTCTGCCAAAAACAGACCATCACACAATGTTAATGAACTTCAAACTACTCTCCTAATAACCAAGAAAAGTATTTGTAGCAGATAAGTTGCTGTGCAGTTATTTATTAATATTTATTAATAGAGTAGCAGAAGAAAGACTGTGGGAAAACATAACCATTTTCTTCCATAGTGAACATATTTCCTTTAAATACCTTCACAGGTTATGTCTTTGCCCACATGGACCCTGGTTTAGAGTACCTCTATCTCTCCTACAACAAACTGGATGGAGAGGGGATAGAACCTGAGTCGTTCTTTGGCTCTTACCACTCTATGGTTGAAATGTGTCTGGACCACAACCAGCTGGTTGTTGTGCCATCTGGCATCAATGAAATGACCAACTTGCACTTCCTCAGACTCGACAACAACAGGATCAGGTACGAAATCACCCTTCATCAACATGCATTCATTAATTTTGGAGGTTTTAAAATACAAGGGAGGACTTTGTGGAAAAAGAACACTTTCATCAGGATTCATCATTAATTTAGTTTTACTTAAAATGCAAACAATCATAAAATTACTTTTTCTTTGATCTGCTTTTGTTCTCATTCAGTTAAATATAGTATTTTCCAGTAGAATTCCTCATAAAAAGACCTAAAACACACTTTAAACTACAGAATAGTTTGCTGTCATTTTGGAAGCCTAAAGACTTTGTTAAACTGCTTGTAATTTTGTGCTACTGGGCATAAAGTTATGGATAGTTATATTTCTGTAATAACTAATAATGAAATGAGCGTAAATGAGGTTTGGAGATGACACCATCATTCCAGTACATATGACAACTCTTGGTATGTAAAGCTGTCCAGACCAACACTAATCTATCATAAAATAAGGAGAATTTTAAAACTTTAATATTATTTCCTTAATCTTTATATTTGCTGTGTGTTTATAAGTTACAACAAGAAGACTGCTTTGTGTTCTACAGACTGTAAAAATAATGGATACACGTCTATTGTCAATCTTATCATCTGCAGAACATTACCTATCTCAATACAGTGTCTTTGAATGGAAATGATTATATGTGCTTTTATTTAGTCACAGCTCGGTTACTGAAATTCATTTTTCATTTGTTTGAGCAAATAATCTCCAGATCACCTACAAACAGTCCACAATGATGCTGCAAGGTTCTCACTAAATCCTCTAAAAGATCCTTTGTAACACCAATTCTATCCTCTTTACTTTAAAGTTCAGGGTTCAATTTATGATTCTGGTGATCACTTTCAAAGCTCTTCATAGTCATGCCTCTCTATATTAAGTGAGCTTTTATGTAACTAACAGGTCCCTGAGGACTACTGACCAATGCTTACTGGTGGCACCTTGGTACAGGCTAAAGACCAAAATCAAGGTTTTGTGGTAATGACTCCTAAGCTGTGGAAATCATTCCCATTGGACTCTAGATCTGTCGACACTGTCAGTACCTTTAAGAAGAAGCTGTGAAAGTTTGCTCTTATTTAGGTTTATCCATTTATGCAATTTTAATTGCTATATCTACACTCATTAGCCACTTTATTAGGTGCATCTTGGGTTTATTGGGCTGGATCTCCCTTTTGGCTTCAGAATTGCCTTAATTCTCCATGGGATATATTCAGCATGGTGTAGGAAACATTCCTCAGAGATTTTGGTGCATATTGACTTTATAGCATCTTGCAGTTGCTGCAGATTTGTCATTTTTTTGTTTTTGGATCATTCTTAGTAAACCCTAAATATGGCTGTGCAGGAAAATCTCAGTAGATCAGCAGTTTCTGAAATACTTAGACCAGCCTATCTAACACTAACAACTATGCCACATTCAAAGTCAGTCAAATCACCTTTCTTCACCATTCTAAACTTTATACTGAACTTCAGTAGGTTATCTAGACCATGTCTACATATACTTGCTTGAGTTGCTGCCATGTCATGGGCTGATTAGATGTTTATGTCACTGAGCAGTCGAACAACTTACTTACTTACTTACTTAATCCACTTCGTCCCATGGGGGACATAGGGCGACCACAGTGGCTTTCCATCTCTTTCTGTCCTTGGCTAAGGTCTTGATTTCTCCCCATGTTTTCCCAGTTCTCTGGAGATCAGAATGTAGTTCTCTGCGCCAGGTGGTTTTTGGCCTGCCTCTTTTACGGTGACCCTGGGGATTCCAATCTAGCGCTTGTCTGGTTATGTTTGAATTGGTTTTTCGCAAAGTGTTGAACAAGTGTACCTAATGAAATGGCTGGTGTATGCTTTTTTTTTTTTTTTTTAAAAAAAAACCAAAACAAAATACTTT
>VUQH01000226.1:1897-35824 GCA_015106775.1 Etroplus canarensis | reverse complement strand
TTTTTTTTTTTTTTTTAAAAAAAACCCAAAACATAATACTGTGAATTACTTTGTGCCTTTTGGTCTTGAAAAATGCTATATAGATACATTTTACTCACTATTAACCTGATTGGTATAATGGTATACCACTGATAGAAATTAGAGCAATGTTGTGTCTCTATGACTTGATATTACTTTTTCATGTCTAGCAAGAAAAAAAATTATAGGTGCACTTATTGACAGAAAAAAGAAAATAGAGATTGATTATCAAAAGAGACAATGGTAAATGAGGTAAGAGAAGTAGTCAGCAGGAAAAAACCTAGGTGATTAAAGATGGAGCTATCAAGTCATTTAGGACCAACAACAAAGGTTCCACAACAGATCTGAGTCTGAACAGACGACTGACTCATTCAACACAGACTGCCAGACGATATTACACTAAAAGTTCACTGGATGGAGCGTTGTCTTGACGACAAGAAACAAAACAAGTTGATTCACATTTCCACCTGGGAGTCACATTGAATCACTTCATTATACACTCACAGGTCCATGCACCGTACAAACAGTTTAGGTTGTGACAGCATGTTTTATTTAAAATTACCAATTTAAACACTGTATTTTAGTCCAACTTCTTCGGCAAGACGGCTAACCCCACAGGTGGGAATTTGCAATCAACTCGAAGCAAATACAGCTGACTATTTTAACACATGGTGGTGCAGTAAATACACAAAAATAATTTAAATGCAAAGTAATACACAGCAACGAATAAAACCTTGAGTATAATTACGATCAAAAAACTGATTTAAAGGGGCCATCTTAATTGTCTTCTTAAAAAATACCATGCAAGCTTTGTGTTTTCTTCAAAAAGAAGATGATTTGTTGTAAACGCAATATAAATTGAAAAGCAACATATATACAGTCGTGAAAATTTTTTACAGGACTCTATGCAGTCTTGTGAAAAACTGAATTCACCCAGTGATTTAATAGCTTGCATAACCACCTTTAAAATCCCAGGAGTCAACAGATTGTTGAACCACCTTTGACAGCAATAATTTGAAGTAATGATGTGAGAGACTTTATCAGCCTCTGACATCATTGTGGAGGAATTTTGACCCACTCTTCTTTCAAGTGTTGCTTCAGTTCATTGGGGTTTGTGGGTATTCATTAGTGCACAGCTATCTTAAGGTCCTGCCTCAGCATTTTAATCCGGTTGAGGTCTAGTCTTTGACTGGGCCTTTGCAAAACCTTGATTCTTTTTTTCAAACATTAAGTCATGGATTTTATGGTGTGCTTGGAAACACTGTCCTTTTCCCAGTTTGGGAAAAGCTTTAGCTGTTGGACAGATGGCCACACATTTGACTCTAGAATACTTTGGTATAGAGAGGAATCCATGTTCGACTCAATGACAGCAAGGTGCCTAGGTCCTGTGGCTGCATAACAAGCCCAAATCATTACCCCTCCACTGACTTTGACAGTATGAGGTGTTTGTGCAGATATGATGTGTTTGGTTTTCAACAAATGTGGTGTTGTGCATTATGGCCAAAGAGCTCCAGTTTAGTCTCCTCTGTCCAAAGGACATTGTTTCACAAGTCTTGTAAATGGTTCAAATGCAACTTTGCAAACTAAGCTGTGCTGCCATGATCTCTTTAAAGAGAAGAGGCTTTCTTCTGACAGTCCTTCCAAATAAACCAGAATTGTTCAGTCTTTTTCAAATTTTACTATCATTAACTTCATTTAATATGCTAACCGAGGCCTGCAGAGTCTGAGATGTAGCTCCTAGGTTTTCTGAAATTTCTCTGAGCACTAAAAGGTCTTAACTTTGTGGGATGCTTCAGAGCAGCAAACTGGCTGCTGCTTTTATAGAGGTGGTTACACTGGCTAACGATCAAATAATTAAGTGCACTTTATTAGTGACATCTGCCTTATTCTCTTAATTTGTCTTGAAGTGATAATGTTGTACTTAGTCTTTCAAGTTTTTTTTTAAGACAAATACAGGAGGAAACTGAAGGGGAAGCTCCAGTAGAACTATATTAGAGATGTCTGGAGTGGCATTAAGACAATCACTGGCAGAGGAGTTGAAGGCCAAATGATCTAAATCTGTTCTTTAACAGATTTGGCTCTGTGGCAGCTGCTAACACCTCCCACTCTCCTACCGTTGGCCTGAAACCACCAGCCACTCTCTCCCTCCCCTCACCTCCTCCTCATGGTTCCACAGCATTCTCCTAGGCTCGTGGCACTCTTTGTCTGATTGTTGGGGTTTTCTCTCTAATACCGTAGGGTTTTTACCTTACAGTGTAAAGCACCTTGAGGCAACTTTTGTTGTGAATTTTCACTATATAATTAAAATTGAATTTAATTAAATTCACACCCTCCATCCTAACATTTCTACCCTCCCCCACCTCTTAACTTCATTACTGACCAGATCCGAAAACAGATTTTGAAACTTCACTTGGTCAAGTCCGCAGGCCCTGATAGTGTGAGCCCCAAAGTTCTCAAAGTCTGTGCCCCCAAGCTTTGTGGGATAATACATAACATGTTCAAGATCAGCCTTAATCTGCAAAAGGTCCTTGTGTTATGGAAGAGGATGTGCCTCCTGCCTCGTGCCAAAGACGTCACACCCCAGTGGCCCTAAGGACTACAGATCCATGGCACTGACATCACACATTATGAAGACCCTAGAGAGACTCATCTTGGACCAGCTGACCCATGGTCAGCACCCTAATTGGCCCCCTTCAGTTTGCCTATCAGGCCCGACTTGGAGTTGAGGACACCATTATCTACCTGCTCAACCATATCTAACACCCACTTGGACAAGCCACTGAGCATTGTGAGAATCATGTTTTTTGACTTCTTGAGTGGTTTTAAAACCATCAAGCCAGCTCTACTGGGTGAGAAGCTGACAGCGATACAGGTGGATGCCTTCTTTGTGGCATGGATAACTGACTACCTGATTAGTAGATCACTGTGTGTGCATCTGCAGCACTGTCTCGGACAATGTGGTCAGCAATACCGAGACCCGCAGGGGACCGTTCTCTCAATATTTTTTGTCACTCATTTCAGAAAGTGACACCCATATATTATATAGATTCATTAGACATAGAGTGAAATATTTCAAGCCTTTATTTCTTGAAATTTTGATGAATATGGCTTACAGATAATGAATAATTGTTAGTTTCAGCTCTAGGATATAAAGATGAATCTAACTATATTTTAATGCTGTGTCTTCCAGAAGCATCCCCGACGAAGGCATCTGCGACCCGAACCACAGCGGGGATTCCACATTGGTAGCCGTGAGGCTTGAAAACAACTATATCAACCCCCAAAAGATCTCACCGACAGCCTTTTCTTGTGTACGCTCTGCATCTAGTGTGGTCTTAAAACCTCAGAAAACCAAGTGACTGGAGCTTAAACAAAACTGAACGATAAGAGACGCTTGTTAAACCCAAAAATATGGGATTAGGATTCTGGTTTTTAATCTGCCATGAGAAGTCAAAATACAAGTCCCGTCATCATCTTTATTTGCTGAGTTATTAAAATCATCCAAACATTACCAGAAAAAGTACAGTTCTCATGGTAACATCTGCTATACAGTTTGAACATCAATACACAGTTATTGCTGATGTAATTTGCCTTATGATAAGGTACTGTTCTGTCATATTCTGGGCCTAAACTCTTAGAAGCAATTTCTTTTTAAAACCTTGGACCAAATTCATCATTTCATGTCTTGTGAGATGTTCTGTACTGTCACCTAGCCGACCCTAAACTGGGTTGAAGGTGACAGAACTCATCTAGACTTCACAATCAAGCACATCTGTTTCTTCTAGGAAAATGTTAAACTCTGTAAAAGGGAAAGAATTCCTGCACCATACACAATAAAATGAAACCGGTAATAAAGAAATGGAAAGAATTCTATGAAGTCCGACCACAAGAACAGCGCATTATTTTTAACAACCTCAGTACCTTAATGTTCCATTTCTCAGCTCCACTTCTTCCGATGCCTTCCTTCATAAAAACCTGGGAAGGGGTATGAGTAGCGAGCTCACACGTGATACAACCCCTAAGATCTTTGTGTTAAACCAAGTGCTGCTGGAGAGTCAAATCCTCCAACAGTTGAAGAGAAGATGTAATGACATGCCTGCTTGTTTCCTTAATCTTGTATCTTCTTTTTCTTGCTTAAGTAAGTGAGTATAGATGGGGCAGGAACTTCCTCCTGTGCAGTTAAGGGAGATTTTATGCTTGATGCAAGGGTTTAAATGGGAGTCTTGCCAGATGTCATAATTTACAGTTCAGCACCCATTTATAAAGATGAATGTATCACATCAAGCCATATTGTGCTTTAATTATATTCTGCACAGTAACTATTTCACTTCACTTTGTGACAAAAAAGTAATTATGGGCCATTGACAAAGTTTTATAACTGCAGTTGTATCCAGGTTAGCTTCTGTTTCTACTTGTCCCATTACATAGGAAACTATTATGTACAGTCTCCAGCTTTACATGGTTTAATTTTCAGCCAAGTGGGAGCAGAATTTGCTAAAGAGTTCATCGAGATCAATAAGCTATATGGTCTCCAACCTTAAGGCTGATCCACATTTCACTCATTTTAAATTTAGGTTCCACTGTTTTCTTTTAAATGAATGTTTTCCTGAGCACAGAAACAAACAAGTCTCTTTTCTGTGCATCAACTGTCAACCTGTGTAAACTGTTGTGTAATATATTGATAACCTAATATCTGTGCATGAACATCTGTCAACAGGAAAAACATGGATGAAAGGATAACTTTGCTTTGAAAAGCTTTCAACTGAGGTAAAATATGTTCAATGATTTTAAATTTTTAGTTACGGTAAAGAACTACTGTTTTATTACAAATTTAAGAAATATTTAATTATACCCTTTCATTTGCTCTTGACTGGCCAACATGCATAAATGATACGCTAATCAATTTGATGTGTCAACATCATGTTTTACAGTTTAACACAATGTTGTACAAAATTAATCTAAACTTTACAATGCTCCCATTACTGCCTGATTGAATTCCCATCTGCATTCAATACTTGGTCAGTAAAAAAAGCTGACGATGTAGCAATCATGTGTTCTTGTTAATTTTGTGAGTTTTACTACTTTTTTGCCATTAAAATATCCAATACCTATGTACAGTTTCAGTATCAACCGTATCATTTGTGTGTATGTTTTGAATTTCTGTGCTGATGCCTCTTAATCACTGAATACAGTCCCATTGCCACAGGTGTATAAAATCAACCACCTAGCCATGCAGTCTGCCTTTACAAAAATTTGTAAAAGAATGGGTGGCTCTAAAAGATTACTGAAATTCAGCATGGTCCTCTAATAGGATGCCACTGTTGCAACAAGTCAATTTGTAAAATTTCTTCCCCCTAAATGTTCCACCATCAACTCTCAGTGATAGAAATAATAGAAAATAGAAGCATTTAGTAACCACAGCAACTCAGCCACTAAGTGGCAAACCATGTAAAGTTATAGAGTGGGGTTAGTGATTGCTGGGGTGCACAGTTCATAAAAGTCACCAGTGCTCTGCTGAATCAATAACTAGAGTTCCAAATCTCCTCTGGTATTAACATCAGCACAAAACCTGTGGGCCAGGAGCTTCATGGCATGGATTTCCATGGTTGAGCAGCTGCATGCAAGCCTTACATCACCAAGCACAATGCCAAACTTTGGATGGAGTGTTGCAAAGCACAACAGCACTGGACTCTGGGGCAGTGGAAACATGTTCTGCGGAGTGACAAATCCCACTTTCCTATCTGGCAGTCTGATGGATGAGTCTGGGTTTGTCTGGCTGTGCCAACTGTAGAGTTTGGTGAAGGAAGGATAATGCTATGGGTTGCTTTTCTGGGCTTGGTCTGGGCCCCTGAGTTCCAGTGAAGGGAAGTCTTAATGGTTCAGTTAACCAAGACATTTTAGACAACTCTGCGCTTCCAACTTTATGGGAGCAGTTTGAGAAGTCATTTTCTGTTCCAGCATGACTGTGCCCCAGTGCACAGAGCAAGGTCCATTAAGGCCTTGCTCTGTGCACTAGATAAGTTTGATAACTAGATAAGTTTGGTGTGGGAGAACTTGACTGGCCCAGATAGAACCCTGACCTCAACCCCATCAAATACCTTTGGGTGAACTAGAATGGAGATTGTGAGCCAAACACTCTTGCTTAACATCAGTTTTTGATCTCACAAATGCTCTTATGGATGAATGGGCAAAAAAATTGCACAGACATGCTCCAAACTCTTGTAGCAACCTGAGTGGAAGCTGGTAAAGCTACAAATGGGGAACCAACTCAATATAAAACCCTATGGGGTTAGAATAGGATGCATTAAAAGTTCCTGTAAGAGTAATGTGTAGGTGACCCAATATTTGCATCCATATAGTACATATCTGTGATAAAGAATTATCGTCTGATTTATCTGATGGACTCTAGCACTTTTGTTAGCTGTTCATCCATATTTGGGACCATGGGCAGCATCCTCTGATGTGTATATAGGGCTCTTACCTGTAGCAGTAATACAGCCCAATAATCTGCATGAGTACCAGATGACCAAAACTATTTAAACTGCTTACAAAAATAAATGCAATGGTGATTCAAACATCTGGAACCAGGTTGCACAAGCCTCTTGTTTCCATCTGGAACACTACAGAATACCTTAAGGTTTTTTTTAAGATTATCTGCTTAGACTGAATGCAAATACTGAGTCTGTTAGATGCATGACTCAGACCCAAACAAGTTAAAATACACTGCACTGGATTGTCTGATCATTTACACTGTCTGTATGTCCAGGAGATTTAGGAGGATATTCATGTTATCAAATTAACACTTAAGGCTTCAGGGAGGAAGTAAAGCGATGATGACTTTTACAGAATGAGATGAAATGTGGTGATCCTTGCATTACATGTCTTTTAGCCCCATGTAATACATATTCTGTGAAAGCTGCAATTAACAGAGCTGGAAAAGCCAACTGAATCATAATATTTTCCTCTAAAAGGTTGAGGTTTAGGATCATTTACTTCACTGACAGAGTTCTAAGGGATGATTGGAACAGAAAAACTTAAACTCCAAGGAGCACAAAAACCTCAGCTTCTTCACTGGTAAGACAACTTGGAAATATTAGATAATTATATGCAGACTAAAATAAATCTAAATGAAGAAAAGCAATAAAAACAAGAATCAGAAATGTGTGGTCAGTTTCTAAATGCCGGCAGTTGTCATTTTGTTGAACTTCAGCTGGAAAACGTCTTCTCATGAAGCAAAGCTCAGAGATGAAAGGTTTTCCTGAGAGAATTCTTCTCTTCTGCCAAAATGAACAGCTGCTCTGTTCATCAGTTTCAAACACGTGAAAGAACAATCAAATACTCATTAGTAACATGATCTCACTGATGCTCCTTAGGATGAGGACATGTAACAGGAAAAAGTAAATTGAAAAGTCCTATGTACTCAGCAGCTATTTTACCAGGTACAAATAGTCTGCACAGGGTTGGACTTCCAGTCAGCTGATTTCCATGACCAAAAAGCAGGAAAAAAAAAACCTTTTTTTGTAAAGTCCTGTTGTGAACATTATAACTTTGGTGAAGAATTACTTGTTCACCTGGTCAATACAGATAGATAAATAAATAATAGAACACTACAGAATGGGTCTCATACCAAGGCTGAAAAATGAAGCCAAGTGATAAAAATTGCAGTTCCTCTAGGAGCCACTTGAGGCTGGTCCAGAAGAGAGTCAATCCCCACGGGGCCGCATATTAAAATGAGTAACTAAACAAGAGACACACTTTTAGAGTCTCGTACAAAATATAATATTGACCTCTGTGGACAGTTTCTGTCTTCATAACAACTGCATGATAGTTGGATTTCTAATAGTTTACAGTCATGTAAGCTATTAAGGGCTGCCAGGAGAAAGTCTTTTTTTTCTAAAAAAGAAAAATGGCAGCATGGCTTAGGTTTGCAAAGTTGCATCTGAACCAACCACAAGGCATGGAAAAATGGCCTTAGGACAGATGAGACCAAAGTGAAGATGTTTGGCCACAAGGCACAGTGCCATTTGGTGAAAAGCAAAAATTTCAGCACAAACACCTCACACCAACTGTCAAGCACGGTGGTGGAGGGGTGATCATTTGGGCTTGTCTTCCAGGCACAGGAGGAGTAGCACCTTGCAAGTTATTGAGTTGACCATGAACTTCTGTTCATTTTAGTATTCTAGAGTCAAGTGCCATCTGTCTGATGGCTTGTGTTTGGCTGAAATTGCCAAATGTACAACAGAATGGCTGAAAAGAAAAGAATCGAGGTGTTGCAGTAGCCTAGTCAAAGTCCAGACCTCAGCCCGATTGAAATGCCGTTATGGGACCTTAAAATACCTGTGAATAGGCCCATTCCCACAAACTTCAAAGATAAGCTTTTGAATCGCAGGGTGTACTTTTTTCACATCTACACACGGTTACCAATCCTGCTGTCTGGCAGGTGCTACATGAGTGTGAAAAGAAGGACAATCAGACTAAAAAACAGTTTCTATCCACAGGCCATCAAGCTACTGAATCACTGACTTTTAAACTGTAGTTATCTGTCTCAGTGCCCCTCAACTGACCTGCATATTTGCACTTTTGAACAACTAAACAATATCATCTCATCATCTCATTGCTCTATCTGCACATATCTGTAAAAGTATGGCATTCACACCTATCTTTTTGCATGTTTATACAATATAAACAATATTTGCACATTCTAAAAGTCTAACCCCTGTGACAGTATTGTACAACTAATTGCATCTTATACTCTGATTACAGTACACTTTTGTACATAGTACTCGCCTTGTTTTCTTTAGTTATATTTATTCATTCCTTTATTTCAGTTTAGTTAGTTGCTTATTTTGGTTGTGTGAAGGGAATTCGCAAAGCAAGAATTTCAGCGCAACCACTGTCTTTTTGCTGTGTATGTGACAATATACTTCTTGAATCTTGATTCTAGAGTCCTGTGAAAATTTTCTTTTTCACATGACTGTATCTAATAAGATATTGGTAAGGATTAAAGTTAGTAGTGTGGCTGCTTTCACTGATGAGGTGCAAATTCACGTCACTCATCAAGACCTCCCTACTGCATTTGTGGTGTTGGTGCCTTTTGCAGCATTTTAATGGATTTATCTGATATGTGGTTAGAAAAGAGGTTCTAATGCCAAAAAAGCTCAAATTGAGGCTTTACAAATGGAACTTCACTAACCTGTGAATGATGCCATAGCAGTTATGCCCATCTGTTATACAGTTTATGTGCCTTTCTGACATTTACATTACCTGATCATGTCAAAAAGGGGACAGGGCTTGTAAAGGGGGTTCAGACATAGTGGAAGTTAATTCTGGGTCCCTTTTTTATGGCCCAAAAGTAAAGTGACTTACTTGAATCAAAAAGCAAATATGAATGCAATCAAACTACCAGAACAAGAAGGTACTTAAGGTGCATTTCTGCAAGCTACTGCAACAAAATGAAGTTGAAGTACAGGATAAATACTCAAAACACTGGGTAGAAAACAAAAATTACTTAATTTAAAGGGGCCACAAGCCAAAAATGTTTGTAGATCACTGATCAAAAACCACTCTATTTAGAGGCAAATGCAAAACGAGAGCACCTCAGCTAGACTGTTAAACCAATAAATTCAGTTAGAATAGCTGTTAAATCTATTTATTTATCTACAAAATCTTGCAAGCAGAAGTTACTTTTGTATTTTCTCATATTTACTCATGCACAATATTAATATATATCAGACTATTTTTAAACACATGAATATCAATACTGGCGTCAGGTGGAACCTTGGTGAGATGAGATCATGGCGGAGTGTGGGGATGGTAAACACTGCTCTGTTGTGCAACCTAGCTGGGTGTTACTGCCAGAAACAGGTAACACACTGAGTTGCAGGGTCACAGCTCTTTTAAAAATGTTTCCTGGCTACACGACGTTCCTGTGGCACTAAAGCAACAACTGCGCTGAGGCAACTCTTTGGCCAGACGCCCTGGAAGTTGCCCCGGTGACTTACAGCTTTAAAAAAGTCCCAGATGGAGGAAATTCTCTTTAATACAAGAACACAACAACCTCCAGCCGGTCCAGCACCGTCACAGACGTCTGATGGGTTGGAAAGTATGAGGTCCTTAGAGAAAAGAGACATCCTGACCGCCTCCCATCAGTGAGGCAGACCATCTCACATCAGGAAATAATCTCTAACATTTAATTTGCAGTTTGAATACTGTCAATCCAACAATTACGCCATAGAATTTTTTCACTACCACAAACCAGTTTCCCCCTTTGGACTATTATAGCTACTGAATTAAATCTTTCTGTGGCAGACCAGTCAGCTGAGAGGTATGGGGTTTTTATGCACAAGATTCTCTAGAACAGAAAATGACAGCGTGACAGATGCTTGGCTCAAAGAAAAAAGTTCAATAATTTAAAGTTTGTTTTTGTTTTTCCACAGACAGAAAGACAAAAAGGACCACCCACTATACTGATACACAGACAAACATAATGCAACAGGATATACTGTGGAGCTAGCGGTCCTTAAAGTGCAGACAAACAGCTTTAAAGCCTATGCGCTCTCATCGTGCAAAAAAAGGGAAACTCTCAGGCAGGTTTACATCGCGGTCTAATCAGATCCTTGCAATGTTTGGGAAAATAGCATCCTTTATACTGACAATCTGGCTCCTGAGAGGCTATTGTTTCAGCACACAGTTATGAAGCTGTGATTATGAGGAACTGGAAACTGAGTCTGAGGTTTAAACCATGATGGTGGAACTGCTCACATATTAGATAACAGTATCTTAAAGTGTGCACTTGGTTCTGTGAGGCTTCACCAACAGTGCAGAACTTTTTAAACCAGTGGCTTCTGTTTAAAGCTCAGAAAAACAACTAAAATCTGGAGTAAATACTGACAGTTTAGCAGGACATGTTCATGGTAATTATTCAGCTCTATTATTACTGCTGAGGTCAGAAAATCTGCACTATTTAAAGCTGAACTGTTAACTGGCTTTTACCTAAGAATTGTATTTTCTTAATTCTCAGGTCCTCTAACTGCTGCTGTTTGACATTTCACCAGTAATGTGAATTTTCATTTAACCTTATTAGTCAGCCTCAATTAAATTATTTAATACATTTTTCAAGAAGATAAATAACCAAAATATTTAACCAGTTATGAAAAACATCACAAAACAATCTCAAGTGTCCCCTTAATAACTTCCACTGAATAAAATGTACCAGTTAGACTCAAAATAGGAACTTTTTGATGATATAATCAGCATCTTAAACCTGCAGGTTGACATGTTGGCTTGTTTACATATTTTGATGAAGAATTCTCAGTACACCCAATGGTACATATATATGGAAAATTAAAATGTGAATGAGAGCCTCACGGTATATTCTGATCATGCATCAGAAAGGCATACATGAACAGAATATCTCCATTTTCCAGCTCGAGGGAGAAAGTTACAAGAATAGCATTCAATTCTTTACCCCTGAGGCAAAAGCAAGCATTTTTTAAATTAAAAAATGTTTGTTCCTCACAAGATGATTGTAAAGCTTAAATCAAAGTGATTAACTCCCAAGTTAAAGTTTTTACTGTAGTGAGTCAAAAAATGTTGGAAAAATAAACTGTAAAAATAAAGCCTTTTAAGTTTAGAAATTTCCTTTAAAGAGCTTGTTGCCCATGAAAGAACTCAGAAGGCTTCTTGTTGATGAGATGATCATTTAACCAGATCTGTGATGGTTTGGAAAATATGATTTCCCCAGTGAGAAGATTCACTGAAACCAAAACACAGACCCGATCCCATTTCTGTTTTTCTGGCTGCCAAACCAGGGCATATTTGGATGGTCTGGCTCTGCCATAAGTTGTGCAATTCCAGCTCAGCTCAGCAGAAAATACCAGCAGTAAATGGAAAAAGGAATTGTATAACACTTGAATCCCTGAGGGAGCAAGCCCCTGTTAGCTTTTCCATTCTTGGGAGGCATTTCTCATTCCTGCCTCAAATATAAAGCTGAAGGATTTCCTATGGTGTCTTGTTAAGTCAACATCATGCAGAGCAAAACACAAAATAAACTTTCATTTAATGTTGCAAAGCAACACCTTTATTTTTCTTTTATCCCTGCTTTCCAAATCTATAAGGAGGGCATTTAATGCACAAAGCTGCCAGTTCTCACTGACGCTAATGATATGTTGTACCAACTTAAGACTGTATCACTTCACTGCCAAAGAGTAATCTGTCTTAACATGTCATTCAGCATTCTGGACAGTTGCCTGTGGGCTGATATAATGGAAGCTGTTACCAGTCCAGGTATTTTTTTTTAACTAAAATTCAGGTTCACGAAACAAGACAAAAAGGACTAGACCTATTAGTAGGTGTTTGTTTTAAAATTATTCCTTACAGCTTTATTCAGAATTCAGACATGACAGGAGCAGCAGTTATTTTTGTATTTATTTAGAGATCTGATACCAGTAAACCCCAATAATTTTATTCTTGTGCACAAAATATGATAACCGAGTGATAGGCAAAAAGCCAAAAAAAAAAGAAGCAAAAACAAACAAAAAATCTATTCAAAGTTTGTCGAGCAAAAGTGCTCCTTTTAAATGAAAATAGAAAGGGTTCTATTGAATTCTTGTTTGATAAATTATTTTGGCCACTAATCAGTTATCAAATTTTTAAAAATTCATTTTCTCTTAATCAACTGATAAAGTAGAAAAAATAATAATAGAATTTGTTGAGCTCCATCTTCTTTGCCTGCTGCTATTCCAGCCTCAGTGTTAATGTAGATAAAGTTTGTAAAGTATATAAATCTGTTTTCACTCCCTACAGGTAAACTGGCTTATAATTTTTAGAGAAAACTATAAAAGCCTCACTACATGTCAAATAACCTCTCGTTAATCATTGATCATCACTAATGTTGATCTGAATGAACTGCGGGTCAGCGTGGCAGTCTCTGTTTATCATCTTAAAATCCCTTAGAGGGCAGGCTTAGCTCCCTCCTGTTTGAGTTTGTCTCACTGAAGCATCAACAGCTACAAAAGCTGTACAACTCCACAATTCTTCATTAACCTCGTGCCAACAGGCCTCAGGGAAGAAACCATTCATACTGAAGTAAAACAGTTAATATTGCTGTGAAGGAAGGGGAGGTGACAGACCTACCAGTATGTTTTTTATATATATATATATATATATATATATACACATATACACATATATATATATATACATACATACATACATATGTGTGTGTGTGTGTGTGTATGTGTATATATGCATACACACACACACACACACACACACACACACACACACACACACACACACACACACATATATATACACATACACACACACACACACACACGTGTGTGTGTGTATATCAAGGCTTGAGCATACAGGAGTCTGAAACTAACAATTCTGGCATTACTTCAAAGTTCCTGATGAAAAGCACATGACTAAAGTCCTAACAATGCCTTTTCAAACTTAGTCCCACAGAGGTACAGATAGTGTGATCGCTCACAGAGTCAAGAGCTCTTTACTGAAACCGAACCTCTCACCCTTACAGTGGAAAATTTCCGTTGGTGGGGGTGTTCTGGGGACCATTTTTTTCGCTTTTTTTCCTGGAGAGAGAGGGTGATGCTGTTCTTCGTTCACTGGGAATGTATTGACTGAGGATCCAACTCTCAGCCTTCCAGCTGGACCCTGCTGCTGCTCTGCTCACTGCGTGGGGTTTAAACCAGGACATAAACACACCTGACTGCTAAAGGTAGGACACACCCTGGATTTATTAACAAAAATATTTATTTATACTTTTTAATGCAGAAAGCTAAAGTCTTTTCATCAGTTTAAAATACTTTTGCTATACCCTTGAAAGGTAGCAGAGGTGTTCACCAGAACATCAACTCATCCTGATGAGTGAGTTTTATTTGCATGCACACTTAGCTCAATCTAAAGTCTGAATTATTTCTATGTAGTTCATTTTAAACTTTGTGATATACTGTCCATGTATATTTTTTTGGGGGGGTGGGTGGGTGGGGTGGTGGTGGGGGAGGGTGTATTGAATAGAGTAATAATTTATGAATTATTTGCCTAGGGTCTTGGTTTAATTATCCCATCTGATAAAAATGCCAAGTAATTGTAAATCATAAATACAAGCATATGAAGGAAACTGTAGTTAATAGTTTATACTTGAAGTTACTATTTTAGATAGGAGATGGATCTCACACTGGTACAAGTGATAAAATAGCCCATAAGTGGACTAATAAAGTTGTCTAGCCATTAATTGGAATTTCAATTAACTGTTGATTATGAACTTGTCTACTGCCAACTTACTATTTCTGGAAAAGCAACCATCAGCATGTCCAGTACTTTTTGGTTTCAGTCGCAATACAAATTATTGCATAGTGAATGTTTAGGCTTGGGACAGATGATACAATAAGATATCTTAAGCATGTCTAGGCTTGGAATTTGTTGAGGGTTTTCTCACATTTTTGTTAGTAGATAATTAAAGAAATATTCGTAAAACTAACTGAGATCAAGTGATATCAAAAATAATTACTCTTTGTAAGTGGCAGTAGCATTATGAGAGTCCTAATAGAGAACATCTGGCTTGGATGTTTATGAAATGCAGTCCTCTTTAGAAGTACAGTTTGTCTGCGCCAGTCAGACTGGAGTGAAGTGAAACTTCTTAAGTTTCGAGGCTTGTTTGATACAGTGAAATGAAAACAACAACAAATGAGAATTATTCCAACTTTCTGCCAAATTGGAGAGCATACAACAAGTAGACCATTTGATGTATTTTAAGTATCTGTGTGCTAAATGTTCACATATGTAATACAAAGGCAGACTGGGTGCAGAGGAAGGGTCTACGCTGTGCAGTATTTGCTGTCGAAGCAGGATGCTCGACCACCACCACATTTTTGTGGAGGGACTGCACGTTCAACTGCACAGCTCAGAATCCATCAAGATTAGCAGAAGCACGCAACCAGAAAATGTCAACCTCTCCCTGCTGGTTATGTCAATGTGGAATCGAGGAGGCTATATAAATCATGTTGTGAATGACCACAGATGGTGAATAGGTGAGAGCTGGAGAAATATTTATGTTGGCTGCAAGAACTCATTTCCAAAGGAAGTTTTCAGAGCTTGATGGAAAGAATGGTAGAAAAAAGGGTAGCACTTACTGAAAATGATCTCTCCAGGAAGTCTACATGCACTTTCAACATGTACTGTTTTAGCAATATTCTTAAATCAGACTATGGAAATGAATGTTACCTTGGAAGAGTTTTAGGTAATATCAGCACTATGGGCTCAATGTTTACTAGTTTTATATAGCTCCAATACCTTCAACAATCTAGAGTGGTGGATGCTATAAAACTTTGAAAAGCTACAGCTTAGGTGAAAGCTTTTAATGACAGTGGGGTTGCTACAGCTTCTAGGAAAACCAGCCAGAAGAGTAAGCATGGCTGTCATAATGATCAGCAACCTCATGTTACAATAAGCGTGCAACCACAGGACCAGTTTTTTTATTAGCAAAACTTAAGATAAGGCCTATGCAACACTAAATTAAAAAAGGACCACACAGACTAGTTCTAATAGAACTAAACAATATGTCCAGTGACTGTCAGGTATACCCGTTCAATAGTTGATTGAACTAATTAGCAAAAGACATGACAGTATGCTACAACAGTAAATGACCCATTACTTTAAAGAGTAAAATATGGGATATATTCAACACATCTGATCTTGCATGATTTTAAATAACTACTAAAAAACATGACCCAATATCCAAAACAAGCTTTATACTGTATCATAGAACTATGTTTTAGTCGTTACCTTCACCAACAAAGTTATGCTTTTTGGTTCGTATTTTTTCTTTTGTTACCAGAATTATGCAAAAAGTAAGGGACAAATTGGAACAAAAATTTTGCCAGAGGCAGGGCCCAGTTTAGAAGTGATTAACTTTTGGAGTCAATCCAGATCTGGATCAGGGAGTTTTGTTGAAGGATTCTTTAATTTTGTGAGATAGGGTTGTTCAGCCTTGATGGAGATATCCAGTCTTAGACTGCCCTTATGTGCTGTTTTCCTAAAGCTTTCTTGTGTTTCAATCACATCCAACCCCTACATTTGGCACTACTGATCTTAAAGATAGCAGATGTTCAGAACCGAATGGATGGAGCTGTGAGTTGCTTTGAACAATGTATGATGACAACACTATAAAGAGGGGTTCACATGTCTGGCTGAGGCAAAATTTAAGTTCATGCAGCATACTATTTAGGTTAGGCACTCAGAGAGGACACACTGAGCCAACAAAATTACTGAGGGTAGAATTTCAATTCTGTTAAAGCTGGCATAAAAAAAATCAGGAAAGGAATTATTTCCTTAGTGGCATTACTATACTATACTAATTCTGAACTGTTCAGTATGCAACAAGTAGTTCACAGTTGCTTGCTGAACTAGTAATTCAAACAGTCCTAAGTCTATTTATGAGTGCTTGCACAACTGAAACAGAAGTTCTACAGGCCATCAGCTATAGCAAAGCATAGTTCAATGAAAATTTTAATAAAACTGATTAAAACAAGAAGGCTGAGATCTGAGAAAAATCTGAACCCAAACCAAACTTTACTTGGGTGAGCCATCCAAGTATATTTTCCAATTCATGTCATTTTTTTACATCTCCAAAACAGTGATGAAAACTATTGGACAAACCCCTCTGATTTTGAGAGTTTAGTTGCTGCTAATCAGCGAGCTCTGGTCCTTCTTGTCTAGTGTATTCCCACATGTAAGCTGTTAAGGATGCCATTGTGGTGGTCCCGTGTCTTCTGTCTCAAGTTTCTCATCCCCCTGTCAGATAGACTTGGGCTGCAGCTGGTGTTAAAAGTCTTTGTTCTGCTCTGGAGATAGACTGAGCTGAGCTGATGTCATTTGATATTTATAGGTAAATCTGACCTGCAAGAAGCTTGTCTGACATTTCCTCAGTTACCACAATTGAAGGTGTTGAAGGACTTTCACTGAACACTATCAGATTGCCCTGAAGGCTGAAAAATTATGTTAAAGGGCAGTGCTACAGTTACCCCCTTTCCACTGACGCAGTGCCAAAGCTGGTGCCCAATGTAGACTCATATCCTTGATTATTCATTAAAACATTGAGCAAAATTACTGGACCCAGGGATTAAACCACTGACATGAACAGCTGTGGGACGGACTACTGCATGAGACTCATCAGTGACTGGTAGATGCAGCTTATGGATTCAGTCTGCTGTGATTTTCTTCCCACAGAAGATACCAACTTCTCCTTGTTCTGGTGCATAATAATCCATTCTCAAACCTGTTGGGCTAGAAATGGCTCTGCAATAGGACTGGCAACATGTTGGTGGAAGAGCAATAAATGTGATGCCAATAGATACTGACCAAGTATCAATATTCAATGAATTCGGAGTGAGGATGGCTTAAGTAAAATGTTCACTCATTAGTGCTATTTTTGAAGTTTTTAACAGTATGCTAGGATTTGAAGAAGGTTTAATTTCAGAAGGTTTCCCGAACCATAACCTTACTGTTACACCCCATGTCATAACATCAGAACCTACTTCTGTCTGTTGGTTTTAAAGTTAACTGTATCTGTCTTTCCTACAGCTCTTCCTGGTTGCTATTTAACCACCGTTTTAATAAAACCATGAGGGTCTTCCTCCTGCTTTGCCTGCTGGCACTAGGCAATGCCAAACCCTATCAACCAATCAACGTTATGGACTTCATGAAAAGCTATGACCTCATGGTGGCGGATTCAGATGACGATGACGACGATGACGACAACGACGACGACGACGATGATGACGATTATGATGATGAAGACTGTCCAAAAAATTGCCATTGTTCACCCGGAGTGGTGCAATGCTCTGACCAGGGTTAGAACACACTCAGCCTGAACACATCTGGACTCATATTATGCTAACTTAAACACACAGTGTGCTGAAACCTTACATAAATGTGGGACATCCTGAGTCACAGTCAAAACTGTCAAGTTCACCATATAAGATTTTCATCATGTTGAGGTTAATACAGTAAAGTTCTGTGGTTAACCCATCCCATGACTGAAAACCAGGGGTTATTATGCAGTAGGTCCTGTTATCCTGTAGTAGTTACTGTATTTGTTAATCGTTCAAAACGATCCTAAAACTTTTGGGTTTATCTGTCACTGAAAACAGTCCCCAAAATGTCACTTGATCAACAATTGCTTAAAAAAAAAAAAAAAAAATTCTAACGATCCCGGCAAAATGAGCTAGTATTCATCCAGCTGATTTCTAGCTTTTGGATGATGCATTCAAGACTACCATCACCATGAGCACAAGTTGCAGAGAAATATCTCTTTGACTTTGGATATACAACCAATACTTACTCAGTTAATTGTTGGTTTGAGTTTACAGGAGGCAATGGAAAGAGGAAAAATACTGAATGTTACATAGACTTTGTGAACTAACATTTAACAGTTACACTGTTCAATTACTGCCAAAGACTGAAAATATGAATGTTAAGAGACTGATGAAATCTGGCATCTTGAATAAAGATAATGTGAACTTTATGCGTTGTGGGGGCAATGCAGCCAAACAGGGTTTTTACAAACAACTTGCCACAATTGTGGAGAGCAAGGCCTTTATTTCCAGTACTTCAAAATCCAATTTTCTGCTTGGTTTTGCGGGCTAAGATCTTAAGTTAAACTGAACTTGGAACTAAAATACATTAAACTCCATAATTTCTGTCCAATGTGATTATGGTATTTATGAAGGGCAGACCTGACTGTTTCTCCAAGAACTGGAAAAGTTCTGTGCATGTCTCAATTCTGCTCTCTGATCCTACTGAAAGAGGGATAAATACTGTTGGGACCAGATCAGAAAACTAATAAGAGATTATGTACAGTTTACGTGTCATAGTTGACTGGTTTGTAGAATTATGTATTAGCTCTTGAAGTATTTTTTCTCTTGGGTGTTTAGCTTAGTGTGAAGCCTATCTATGTAAAAAGAGAAAAGTGTAATCACATCAGGTCACTTTGGTTTTGTCTGATAGAATTACCCTCACTCTCATGTTTCAGTTTCTGTAATTTGACTATTTCTAGTTTCAACAAGTCTACATAAGAAAGACAACTGCATTTAGAGCAAAGCAGGGCCTCTCACACTTTAGTCTCACTAAACTCTTCACGAGAGCATTGGGGTTAGGTTATAAAAAAGCCAGAGGGTCCGCTGCAACAGTTATATCACTCGAATATCTAACAAATTATTTCCACCGAGCTTTCTTTGACCACTGGCACAGACAGCAGTGGCTTTTTCCTGATATACTGCATCACATATGTTCAATATGTTTCACCAAATCTGTGAACCACTGTTATTTGAGACCCAGGATGGCCTGAAAAACATACTACTGTTTTACCCATGCAGCTCAGCTGGGGGAAAAAAGCAGCTCTGATTTCAGCCATTTTTGAACCTAATCTTTTCCTTAAATAGGTATTTTTGTTTCTGCTGACAGGTCTGATATCTGTTCCCGAGAAGATTCCTGAAGACACTGTGATGATTGACCTCCAAAACAATGATATCACTGACATCAAGGAGGATGACTTTAAAGGCCTCCACAAGCTTTACGTAAGAAAACCATCCTGAACTGGAACTGCTTCCCCTGCATATTTTAATGAACACCACAGCCACTTCTTGTTAACATTCAACATATGAAACATATCTGAAGTTAGCTGCAAAAGAATGACATCAGTCAATCTGATAAACTATGTGAGCAAACAAATTCCAGCCACATCTCCTGCATACATCCTGTGCATGTACCGGACTCATGCCACAAAAGAATGTTCATTTAAGCAAAGCTGATGTCCTGTATCAGTCTGCACATGTACTGCAATGGAATGTATCACTGTAATACGGGATAACTGAGTGCATCAATCTTTTGCCTAACCATTAAGATAGCTGAGATGATTATTCATAGTTTATTAAAGGGGTGAAGTTGTAACACTGTAAAGGAAAGGGTGTGCTGTATTCTTAATAAAAGACGTTACAGTGTAATTGCAAAAAAGAATGCAAGAAAAACAATGGTTTCATCTTATTAGTGCATTCTCGTAATTGCTGGGAGCCAAAATTGGGACTGAAAACAAAACTTGATTAATTGCACAGCCCTAATAAGCACTGAATGAAATGTAAAAATCTCTTCGTCGCACACATATTCTAAAACCGCTCACTTTATGCCAAAGTACTGAGTAATACTTAATGATACACTTAACACTATGTACTGTAACCTTCGATTTCATGATACATTAAATAAAACCATAAACCACAGAAGTTAAAACTTCTATAAAAAATGACATGTAACCTTTTGCACAACATTCATGGGTCTATGTCCTTTAGCGAGAGAGGGGAAAACATGGACTGTTGCTACAAACAATGCAATATCCAGCTGTGGAGTTATTTGAAATAATGCTGCTCCAGTTCTTTCCTTCTCCATAGAGCCTGAAATTCAGACATCTTAGAAACATACAAAAAAGCATGAGTAAGTATGAAGGCAACAAGAAAACATTTGGTTCATAAGTTTAAAATGAATCACATTCAGCCCCAGGATATGAGTGACTGACCATACCATCTTGTAGCTGTTAAGGTTGTGAGATAAAAAGAAACAGTTCACTGATATCAGTCTAAATGCAGCCTTGAAGGAAAAAGCCCCCTTTTTATAAAACTCAGCTGAGAAGCAGATTTATCTTTGATCTACAGACGCTGTTTACTCAGCTGGGAATAAACCACATCAGGCCTAAAGCACAAGAGAACACAACCACAATTTCATGCTATTATTGTGGTTTGTCAAAGCACTTGAATGGTACAGCTGACCAGAATCACAATAGGGTGTTTTTTCATTCTCATTCTGCACAGTGATTCAAATTTTAATCAAATCTTGACTATGATTCAAATCTCATTATTCTAGTATAGTACAAAAAGACAGCACCACACAAGTGAAACAAAAAATGTCTTTTGTCATCAACATCTGTCATTATTTGTTGACAACTTTTTGCCAAACTCAGGTTTCATGTTGGCTACAAAAGTTCATTCTTGATTTTGGAAATATCTGGCAAAAAGACTGACTGTTTAAAGCTTTCCACTCTTAAACATAATAGAGGAAATGAAGCAAAACTGGATTTGAATCTATTAAGCTTTATGAAAACTCCTTCTTTTCCCCCAATCAGGGCTTGTTTCTGATCAACAACAAGATATCTAAGATTCATCCCAAGGCCTTCAGAAATATGGACAATCTCAGACTGCTGTATCTGTCCTACAACCTCTTGACTGAGATCCCTGCAAACCTGCCTCCCAACGTCATTGAGCTCCGATTTCATGAAAACCAGATCATGAGAATCCAGAAGAATGCATTTAATGGCCTGAAGAAACTTCATGTGTTGGGTAAGAGCTAGGTTTGGTTTCCTCTAACAGGTTAGCAATAACTTTTCTCTAAGGGCAGTGCTGTAAGGTGATTCATCAAGGATCAAGGTTTAGAGGTATCTATCCAGCCTAAACACTACAGGAGGTAATAATGTTACTTTAACAATGAAAATTAATCAAAGGAATATTATGAGTGAACTGCTACAGTCTATTATTCTGTTACAGTAAACAGTGGACTTATAAAAGGCCCAACAAGCTTTGCTTTTAAACCCACCAAAAAAACCAAACAAAAAATCAGGTCAGTCATCATGGCCTTCTAAAATGACTCAAACAACCATTTTTTCATATAAGCATTTTATTATCTGCTACCTCTGTGGCGATTAAGGGTTGACTGCATAGTTAAAGTAAACTACTGTATTTGGTTTAGCTGGGAATAAATGGTTGAAAGAAATCACATTGGCTATAGACCACAGGATGTAAACCTCGGTCTCCCATGTCAGAGCCCAAAACATTAACTTGCTAACTTGTATTTAAATGTAAGTAACAAAAAACTCTTTAGTCAGGGTACTGAAAAAGTTGCAATTGTAAAAAGAACATCCTTTCAATAGAAAGACAATAAACATGAATCCCGCAATCTGTATTTTTGCGCATCCATGTATCTGCAATTGTTTGTCAAGGGCCTGTACAAGGCGCTATGACCATGCTGGCTCTTGTTTAATGAGAAAATGTCCACAGAGATATGGTGGAACTGAATATTAACATTCCCACCATAGTTAAGGTGGTTTATGTTCATATTCTTAGCATCAACTGCATACCTCAGATGACCATAACTAAGGATACCTGCTCTCATTTACAGTCGTTTGCTGGAATAACTTGAAGCACTTGTTTCTTTTGTGTGTGACTTTATCCACCTCTCACATCATTGTGGAGGAATTTAGGCCCAGTCTTCTTTGCAGCATTGCCACAGTTCATTGAGGTTTGGGAGCATTCATTGATGTGTTGCTCTCTTAAGGTGCCCCCATAGCATTTTAATTTGGTTGAGGTCTGAATTTTGACTGGGCTATTGCAACACTTTGATTCTTTTCTTTTTCAGCCATTCTGTTGTAGATTTGCTGCTGTGGATCATTGTCCTGTTGCATGACACAATTACAGCCAAGCTTTTGCTGTCAGTCAGATGGCCTCACATTTTAACTCCAGAATACTTTGTTGTACAGAGGATTTCATAGTCGATTCAAACGACTTGCAAGGTGCCCAGGTCCTGTGGCTGCAAAATAAGCCCAAACCATCACTTTTCCTCCACCGTGCTTGACAAATATGCACATATGTGTTTGGTTTGTTGGTCTGAGGAAAATACAGCACTGTGCATTATGGCTAAACATCTTCACTTTGGTCTCATCTGTCATCTGTGCAAACCTACGCCGTGCTGCCATGTACTTTTTAGAAAGAAGAGGCTTTCTCCTGGAAACCCTTCCAAACAAGACATAATTGTACTGTCAGGAACTTTACCATTTAACATGCTAATTGATGCCTGTAGAGTCTGAGCAATTTCCCCCCTGGGATTAATTGAGTATTTTGATTCTGATTCTGGTATATCTCTTGAATTTTTTGCAATTTCCCTGAGCATCACACAGTCTGACCTTGGAGTGAATTTGACATCCACTCCTCAGAAGTTTGCTGCATTATGTTAACACAAACCTGAATGCTCCAGACCAGCAAACTGCCATAACTTCTGCTTTTATAGAGGTGGTCATGCTGGCTAATGATCAGTTAATCAAGTACAACTGATTAGCACCACCTGGCTGCTACTTACCTACTTAATTTCTAAAGAAGTAGTAAGGATGTCACAGGACTTGATGCAGTCCTTTTTTCTTCATGATTGTACATTATACAGAAAAAATGGCTAAAACAGAGCATTAAAAAATCTGAAGCTTGACCTCTTGACTCACAAGTACAACTTGTACATACACTGACCTCTTTATTTGAAAATTTGGCCATGTTTTATAAGAGGCCCATCATCATAACAGCGTGTGTTTACATGAGAGCAAATAAGGAAAAGCACAATAGATCCACATCAAATCATATTCAAAAGAGCAGTGGAAAACAGGCAACAGTTCATCTGGACATAGACGTGTAAGTTACAGAATGATACGAGCAATAACACATTCACCTTAAGACCTTATGCTGACCAAGCCAAGATTCTGTTAGAACAGATCATTTAGATGATGACTATTGATTAATTATATTTAAAGATGATGCAAACAAAGCTGTGGAGATCTCTAAGAGGAACAGACGAGAACGTCATTACAGTAAATCTGTTGTAATTCACTTGTTGCAGGTTCTCTATAGAAATAATCAATCATTAATCTTAAAACCAGATGTTTTGTGCTTATCCAAATAGAGCTGGGCGCCAACCCTCTGACCAATGGTGGAATTGAGCTAGGAGCTTTTAATGGCCTGGCGTCTCTGTATATAGGTATAGCAGAGGCCAAACTCACCTCCGTACCTAAAGGTAGCGTATCACTCATTTTATGTTTTACTGTTTTAAACAAATGCATAGTAAACTTTTATTTCTCCGCATGCATGGAGTTTTTACTACATTGGAGCTGAACTGCACACCAAATTGAGGCTTAAAACTGCTCATTTCAGTTAATATGTTGTTTTAATTTAACAGGTTTTTTCCAAATGTAAGAGAAAACAAAACAGCTTAATATATAACTTTATACTGTTATGATCAGTATGTATTGTATCTCCCAGACTTGCCGTCCTCCATCACAGAGCTCAGCCTGGACTATAACAAGATCACTAAGGTGGAAATAGAAGACTTCATCAGATATAAAAACTTGCAGAGGTGAAAACCACTAATGTTTTACCCCAAAAGCTGCTGTTCTCCAGTGGCATTCTTCAGTCCAGCACATTTCTTCAAGCTGTGGGTTAAATAACTTGACTTTTCTTTAACTACAAGAGGAGCTGTTTTGCAATTGTTGGTGCCTCTTTTTATACTGAAGCATGCTGATATTTAATAAAATATAATTCAGACATTCAAAAATCAAACTGAAACCAGAATTAAAGTAAAACAGACACTATCACACTATTGGTATTACCTCACAGCATGATTTGACAGATTTTCTTTCCTATTGCCTTATTTTATTTCCGTACCACAACCTTGCACCAACAGAGGGCCACATATTAAAAACAAACAAGTGCATGTAAATGCAAGTTGTTGAAATATTTTTAATACCTGCAATTTAAACACTTTAATTTTACAGGCTAGGACTAGCTTTTAACCAAATCAAGTCTATAGAGAACGGCAGCTTTGCCAGCATCCCAAACGTCCGTGAGATCTACCTGGACAACAACCGTATGAGAAAGGTCCCACCCGGCCTCAGCTCCCTGCGCTACCTCCAGGTAAGTTACAAACATCATAACGAAAATGACAAGTTTATCTGTAGCTATATGAAGTGCATATGGCAAAATGTACAGAATTTTTAAGTAAGCATCATGACTCAAACCTGTGAACCCCACTATGCTAAAGTGACAACTTCAGAACTTCCGTGTGAGCCTTCTTTTACTTTCATGGCTGATGTTCTGTTCTCTGTAGGTTTTTAGGTGGGATTACATCAGTATGTGGACGTACATGCAGACAATATTTTCTGTGTTTGCAAGTATGCAGGGTTCTGCTTGCATCCAAGCAATGCAAATTTCATCATGAGCGAGTGAACTTGAACAGAGACAAGAGAAGGGAGAGTCACTGTACTCAAATAAATAAAACTTCCAGAAGGAAAAATCATTTTAAAACCCCTTTTTTAACTTATTATATTTAAACTGTTATTATGAATATTTTTAATTAAATTTGATTGGTGAATATGTACATACAGTTTTAGCTTTTATTTTCAGAAGACCACTGAAACTAGACACGATGCCTTTTGACCGCAAAAAACAATTAATATTGCAGGGACCAGGGTCAGTGTCTTTGTTGTATAATGCCAATGGGAACTCATTAGGAAGACATGCCTGGCCCTGGCCCCCTAACCCCACCCCTCCATCCCACCAATCATACAATATATCAAGCCCAAAGCCCAGTAGTACTTATCAGGGGATCCGGATGAACTTATGAAACAACCCAATGTGCCAAAGTGGACTGAATTTCCATCATGATTACTGTACATTATTTTGATTACAATAAAAGACTGAAAAAAAAAACATTGACTTAGGCTTTGCTCACTACTTATTAAATCTAAATTTGTCAAACCACTGCTGTACAATCAGTGGTTTAAGAGGAAAAAGTACACAGCTGTAACCAGTATCAAATTTCAATTCAGTTCCAGATGAACTTGAGAAAGAGGTCTGATTTTCCCTCATAATTACTGTACATTACGCTTACTGCATTAAAAGCTGGAAAATTAACATGAAGATTTAGTTCTGTAGAGACCAAACCAGCAGAGACACTAAAGTGATATTTGCCTCATACATAAAAAATATTGCACATTTTTACATATTTTTCTCTGTAAGATTCATTCATCTTCTTCCGCGCAGAGGGACTGAAGCCTATCCCAGCTGTCATGGGGCGTCTCTGTAAGATCATTCATATTTTATCTAGAGTTAAAATTAACTAACGACCTACATTGGGGTATATACCTACCAAGTGTGGTGAAGTTACTTGAAACCTATTATGAGTTATTATGATAACATCGCAAATCTCTATGGTGGATGGAGCAGCAGCATGACCAGGTCAAAACCATAATATCTCCTGACTTTTCTCTGGTAGATGTAATTAAACTTAATTTATATAATGTTCCAAAATAACTGCACAAATCTGTGTCTGGACAAGTTACAAGGCTAACTGATGTACTTTTGCGTGAGGCTCCACGCTTGCGTGTCCTCAAATTTGGTGTGGCACAACACAACAATGCACCAATGACGCATGCGTCCTCCAGGCACACTCCAAGAACAACAACTCTTCTCTGATGTCTGCAGCTGTCCGTGTGCGTGTCCAAAGCAAGTATAATACCTGCGTCATCCTCACAGTATACCTGAAGATTTTCCACTTACTTACTCACAGCCACTGGGTGGGTTCAACAATAAACGAGTTTCCACAAATACATAAGAGGAGCTTCAGTAGATATTAAAGAAAGGACAATAAATAAAGTCTCAGTCTTTGATGTGATACTTAAAGTATGATGTTGTTATAACAGGAATGAAAAGAAAATTTGTTGAAATATATTTCAGACTTACAAACAAGACAATATTCCTTTAACTCAGCAACCTGGAGTAATTCAATAATGTTAAACAATGCCTAACACAGGACATTCCTCTCTTTTCTAACTGAAAATGTGTTTATGAGTTTCCAGTGCAGTGCTAATGCAGCATTAGTGCATAATTCTTACTAGTTTGCTTAAAAAAGCAGAAAAATAAATGAAACAAAATCTTTTCTGTCTGTGCAGGTGATTTTCCTCCATGGAAACAAAATCAGCAGTGTGGGAATCAACGACTTCTGTCCCATCAGGGCCAACGTCAAGAAGAACCTGTACACAGGCATCAGTCTGTTTGCCAACCCTGTTAAATACTGGGCCATACAGCCGGCTACCTTTCGCTGTGTGACGGGACGGAGGGGAGTTCAGCTTGGAAACTTCAGAAAGTAGCAGGGGGGAAAAAAAAAAGAGTTTCCGGAAATGCCTCCTGATAAGATAATAAAGTAGCGGGAAATAATTCTGATAGACAAAGATGAAACTGTATTCCAATAGGATTAACTGTTCCAAAAAATTTTCATTAAATTGATGTATATTTAAACCTGTAGCACATGGTGAATGCTGGTACTATTTACATTTGCTGAAAATGAGCATTAAATCATAAGCTATCACACTAGGAAATGTTTTCAGCAGTTATAGACATAATACAGGAGGTGGGTGTAACAGCATGAGATGAAAATTACATTCAAAAGAAGAGCCCTGATCACCTTTGTAAGGTGCAAAAGGGGATGATGCTTAGCTTTAGCCCCGTAACTTTTACTCTATACTCTTTCCTAGGAATATAGCACCTCCCTCTGCTCACTTTTTGAGCAAAACCACCCAATCACTTGAGTGGTATTACATGCTGATGCATTTTTCAACAAAGGAGATTCTTTCTTGCTCTTTTCTTTCTAGTTTTAAAATATTAGGTAGTGCTAATGAAATGTAGTTGGGTAGAAAATTGTTTCAGTCATCCTTACTAAAAGAAAAACAACAAACAAAAAAAAGACTTGATTTATTATTTTCTTTACGTATTATGTTGATGACTTTTTTTAAAAAATAGACGTAGAAGAGTCACTACAGGCCAGGCTGTAACGTAACAGGAGCTTTTCAGCTGCTCTTAAACTGATGTTTTCCTTCCAGCAGAAGTCTGTATGCTCAGTGATGTTGGCATAATGAAGTGCAATAAGTCACTTTGAAGCCCCATGTCTATGTGGATATTTTACATTATCACACTGCATGTTTGTTATGTTTTTATTTAGAAACTGAAAGCCTGTCAGACTGGATTATACATTTTTCCTGACACAAATGTGTCCTCTGCAGGGCTGGGGATAGACTAAATATCTGTAACTAATGTATAAATTTATCCTGTTTAAGGGAACTACAGCATCCAAATGAACTACAGTTAATATTAAAATAATAAGCAGGACGAGTAATTAATAACATGAAATGTCTGAGAGCATCCCATGGTCAAACATGTTCCTGTTTCCTTCAATGTTCTCTGCTCTGAATGGTGCTATATTTATTGAGGATGTCGTTAAATAAAACTGGAACACCTCCTCAAATATGTCTTGACTTTATTTTTTAAATTTAAAAAGGAAAAAATATTTTTAATCCATAATTTCTTTTGTAGATCGTAGAACTTTATTAACTAATGTTTGGTTTTATGATTGTTTTGATTGATTTAATGATTTTTTTCCTCCTGCTGATCATATTCTTGTTACTGTTTCATGTTGTTGGGTCTCTCTTGTGAAGGACATTTAATTTCAGTCATAATATTTGATTATGTAAAGAATTAAATATATTTAAAATGAAACTAAGTACATAAGGAAATTCAACATTTGCTTCTGTTACTTTGAGTAAATATTGGCCATGTCCTGTGCTGTCCTCCAGAATAAAAATAGACTGATTTAATTTGGCTTGTTTTTGCATAACTTTACTTTAAAATAACTCAAGTTCTTCTAAAGCCTTTTTCAAACAGGAGAAGTTTGTGTGAATTGTAATCTACAACTTAAATTTCTGATTTAGTCTGCAAAATACCCATCTAAAAGGATTGCAGACCAGACTTTGTAAAACTATTCAGTTTAAAATGTCAAAACAGAGGGAAAAGACATCAGGTTAACAAGGCTGTAAAAATGGTGAATCAATTTGTGAACTTATATTTTCGCAGTCAGGATAAAAGAGACACAGCACTCAAAAATCCTGAAACCCTTCAAATCTATTAGATAACTCAAAGGTGGTGGAAGAATAACTTCAATGATAAAACTTTTAAAGACTTTTTAAGGGCCCAAGTTAAATTTATACACTTGTTTGTTTTTTGGACTGGTTTCTAAGCATAATTTCTTAAACCTGCAAATACGGTCACATGAAAAAGAACGTTTTTGCAGGACTTTACACCCCATGATTTAGTAGCTTGTAGAACCACCTTTAGCAGCAATAACTTGAAGTAATCATTTTCTCTATGACTTTATCAGTCTTTCACAATGTGGAGGATTTTTGGCCCACTCTTCTTTACAGTGTTGCTTCAGATTGTTCAGGTTTGTAGACATTGTTTATACACCGCAGGCTGAGGTTTGGACTTTGACTAGGCCACTGCAACACCTGGATTCTCTTCTTTTTCAGCCATTCTGTTGTTGATTTGCTGGTGTGCTTGGCATCATTGTCCTGGTGCATGACCCAATTCGGTCAAGATTTAGCTGTGGCCTCAAATTTGACTTGTACTGTCATGATGCACCATAGAATGCCACAGGAAATCATTCCTACCTGTGGCCATCAAACTCTTTCCTCCCTGTAATACCTTGACCAGTTTTTTTTCTTTGCCATATCTTGTACCTAATGTACATAGTGTTTAACTCTGGAGTTATTTATGCAACATTTTATACATATATGTTTATATATTTAATCTTCACTTTTTTGCCTTTCAGATTTATATTTATTCATATATAACTCAGCATCTGTAGTAACTATGCAATTAACCCCCTGTGATTAATAAAGTATTCTGATGAACTGATGACGATATACAGAGAAGTTCATGGTCAACCTAATGACTGGAAGGTGTCCAGGTCCTATGACTGCAATAAAAGCAAAATCATCACCCCTCCACCACTGTGCTTGACAACTGGGATGAGGTATCACTGATGTGCTAAGTTTGGCTTCTGTACATTGTGGACAGCCATCACCATGTTAGTCTTATCATTGTTCCAGAAGTCTTGTGGTTTGTTCTGATGCAACTTTGCAAACCTAAACCTGTGCTATCATGTTCTTTTGAGAAAATGTTATAGCCCCTTGGCACCCATTCCAAACAAGCCATAATTGTTCAACCTTTTTCTAATTGTACTGTCATGAACTTTAACATGTTAACTGAGCCCCGTAGAGGCTGAGATATAGCGCTTGGGGTTTTATTTGGCAATTTTTCTGAGCACTGCACACTCTGAACATGGAGTACTGGTGCATTCACTCCTGGAAAGAGCATCTGGCTGCTACTTACCCTCTTAATCCCTATAGAAGCAGTAAGGGTGTACTTAGGTGATCATGTGAAAACTTTATTTTTCACATGATCATATGTTATATAACTTAGGATGATGATTGCTTTATTTACTATAAAATATCATGTTGGGTGAGGCCAGTGTCTTTACAAAGTAATCAGTTCAACCAGTTTAACTGACAAGAGGCTGATAAAGAGTAATGACCGCAATTTCCCAGAAGATGTCACTGCACAATAAAAAGTTAGAAGCACTGCTCTCTGTCAGTAGAGGTTTGGAGACCAATCCAGAAAGAACTGGTACAGATTTGAATTTGACTAAAGTTTGCTTTGTTTTTTTTATGTACTTCAGCACTACCGCCAAGTCTGTCACTACTTCTAAAAGAAGTACATCCCTACATGGGCAATACTTATTTGGGAAATAGTGAAGGGATGACAGGTCATTTAAATCTTTGAACCATTAACTGTATGTATCATTTAACTTACAAAAGCTCTTTTCCATAGTACATTTGAGGCTGCTTGCTAATACATTTTATCAGCACTGTTCAACACAATAACTATATACATGAAATACTTAATGCTTCTTATAGCTGTACCATAACAGTAAAGGTTTTAACCACCGCCATGACCTAATAAATAAACTAAGAGATGCTTTTCACATGATCAACAAAATGTGATAATGTTGAAGCTTCAGAAAGTAAAATTTATAGCATATATTGTTAGATATAGGTGATAATGTACTAAACAAAGATATAGGTATATTCAAATACATAACACTACCATAGAGAGGTGAAGTGTCTAAACTTGCATTCATTTTGAAGTCACTTGGGGGCAGCACAACAACCTGTGACGAACACTAAGATACAGAATTCACTCTTAAGTTAGTACAGCTAATGTTCTGTAGTTATAAAATAAATGCTATTGTGTTCTTCTGATAAATACAAGCCCAACAGTAATTCTATTTAAGCTCAGACTGGGTATTCACCAAGGTCTGTGGAAAAAATCTCACACATATGCCTTATTTTCTTCACAAGCAAGTGTTAAAAGTTTGCTTCCTACCACTTGATTCTGGGCAGGAGGTGCACAGTTTTTTCAGTAATGCTTGTTTGCTAAAAAAAAAAAAGATGTTGTTTGCTACTGCTGAAAAGTCATGATAAAGGTGAATAAAAGTGAGAAACAATACAGAAACTGTAGGGTTCAGGTACCACCCATCTTCCAACAGAACCAGTGAGCTGCTGACACCACTCAACCATGGAAGTATTTAGGCTGAGCGTGAGGAAATGGTCATCCCAGACAGCCTTTGCTTTGAAAGCATTAGGCCAGTGTGTTTGCTGTTTACTTCTCAATGTAAGAAGTATATTGTTTTGTTTTTTTACATATTCCTTTATGCCTGACCAGCTTCTAAATTTTCTTGTAGTGTTTCTTTGTGTTCTTGGTGAGTTATAGCTACTTTTGCCTCAATTTGAGCTTAAGGTTTTTTTTTAAAAACCTTTATTTTATTCCTGATTCTCCTTGTCTCCATTTTTCCTGTGGACACTTCTATTGTGACTTTCCCACATCTTTTATGTTTTAGGGTCAAAGATGTGGGAATGTACCAGAGCTATACAAACAAAATAAACTGCTGAAGGATTTATCTTGTGTAAGTCAGTGGGTCATTTGTGATGAGAAAAAAACTGTGATTTTAAAAGTGCCAATTGTTGCGTCTTCTTTGAAGTTGTTTCGAAATGTAATAAGGGCGGTGCCGATTGTTAATGCTTGACAAAAACAATTTGAACAGTTAAACAATAGATTGCAATGATAAATCTGAAGAAACCAGCATGAAAAACCAGACATGTCATGGGAGTTTTCTTGGCTCTCTCAGCCGCTCTGGGAGGCCAAGCAGCATTAAGCTCTTGCAGACCCCCTGAAACCCAACACCTGTGGCTCCCTTCATCAGATCCACCTTTACCTGAAAGTGATATCTAAGGTTAAAAGACAATGAGCCTCCGCTTAAATACAGTACCACGAAGTAATGCTATGAATGGTCTGCTTCTGGTCTGTTTTGTCTTTATAAATGAAGACTCCATGGGCTGTGGGTGGGGTGGAGGGGAGCTGCCTCTCTCTCTCTTTCTCTCTCTGTCTCCAGGAAACATATGGAACAGATCTGCTGTTTGGCTAGGCTTCATTCTGCCACGTCTCACAGCTACACACACACACACACATACACGCACACACAATCATGGTCCTAACTTCAGGGCTTTTACCTCTTTTCACCCCCTGCTTTTACTCATCTCCCTTTAACTTTGTTCCTGACATCTCCTTACTTCTCTTCCACTTTCTTCTCCAGTTCTGATGTTACCACTTTACCAGCTTTCTTCATCTGGCGAAGGTAGTGAGAAAAACAAATGACTGATATGCCGTACATATCTACATAGAGGTCAAATTGTTGGGTCCCATTTTGTTGCAAGTTATCTCAAAGTGCGAGTCTTGAGTTTACTATAATACTTGACAATTATTTAATAATTTATGCAAACTGCATGAAAGACCTCAAGAGTTATGAGTTACTGCCCCAACTGGAGGAGTTTAAGTGACTCAGGGTCTTGTTCATGAGTGAGAGGAGACTGGAACAGGTGATTGACAAATTGGTATGGCATAAGCAGTGATGTGGATGTTGTACTGGTCTCTTATTGTGCAGAGAGAGCTGAGTGATAAAGTGAAGCTCACAATTTACTGTTTGATCTATGTTCCTACCCTCACCTATGGTCATGAACTGTGGGTAGCGACTAAATAAGTGAGACTGCAGATACGAGCATAAGAAATTAGCTTGCTCTGAAGGGTGATATGGGAGGTGGTCAGAGTAGAGCTGCTACTCCTCTACATCGAAGGGAACCAGTGAAGGTGATTTGGGCATCACACCATGAATGCATCCAAGGTGCCTTCTAGGTGAGGTTGGCCAGAGAGAGGTAGGTCTATGTGTCACTGTGGTTTATTGTTGCCCCCATAACCCAAACCCAGATAAGCGATAAGCAGCATATGGATGGATAAATGAACGCACCAGTGTCCAACAATCCACAAAGTGCCAATGAGTATTCAGTCATTGTTGTCACTTTTCATTAACTGTTATAACAGTTTCCTAAGTTATCTTGCATCATGGTGTCCCTGCCATACCTAAAATGCCATTTTTGTGAGTGTCTGTTTATTTACGCACACAGGAAAAGTCCAGAACTAAGTAACTGAGGTAAAAAGTTATTCACACTTTCTGCTGTTAGCACCATGTTACAGTTATTAATCAGTGCAAAACATAAGTTTTTGGAAACATAATCTACTGTATATTTAGATTGTGATCAGCTAAGGTCAGTTTATTCTAAAGTGGTTTACTGACCAATAATTTTAACAAAATGGGCTAAAAAAAACAACAGCAAACATACCAAATATATTTGTATCGTGGCTCTATTTATTTAAACATAGTCTGTAAGTGAAAATCTTGACATTAACAATCTTTTTTGTTTTTTTGCAAGTGTGTCCTGACATAGGCAGGATTAATTTGGCATGTTTGTTGAAGGCAGGAGAAATTAGAGATTCTGAAGAAAACCCATGTAAGCATGGGAGAACATGTAGACTCTTGGTAAAAAGACCCTACCTGGGTTTGAGCCTGGGACCATCTTGCTATGAGGTGACATTGCGTTGACTAGATTACACAACTTTCAGAAAACAACAAAAATTTTAGCAAACACAACAAACCTATTAGTTCCTTATAATTTCAATCTCCTCCTCCATTCTTTCAAATTCTGTTTTAAATTCACACAGGGATGATGCTAAAAAAAAAAAAAAAAAAAAAAAA
>VUQH01000224.1:7151-22988 GCA_015106775.1 Etroplus canarensis | reverse complement strand
TTTATGCTGCAGCTGCCCTAAATTAACAGCATTGGTAATCACCAAAATCATTTTTATATTTCTGTAATGATAATACACCAGTATAAAGAAGCTTTTTATCTGAAATGATATTTTGAATGCAAAAATCTAATTATTATTGCTATCCATCCCAGACATTCTAGTCAGTAAACCGCCTGACTGAGGCTTCCGTCCACTGACCTGCACCCGGATGAAGAACAATCTGAGTCAGAAGCTGCTGGAGACCTGTTTCCGCTCCTTCACAGAGTATGCTGACATACTGTATCACAGTGTGGTACAAGAGCTGTACTGAAGCAGAGAGGAGGAGGCTTCAGCGAGTCATAGCTCAGAAGACTGTCAGCCGCTCATCTCCCGCTGTCTCAGTAATATTCTGAAGGACCCCTCACATCCTGGCTTTCACCTGTTTGACCTGTGGCCCTCTGGCAGGTGGTACAGTACAATCAGATCAAGAACAGACAGACATAGGAGCCACAAAGACTGTAAACCAGAGCGTGGACTGACACTACTGTCCCTCTGTTCCTCTCTCAACCCCCCCCCAATTCAATATTTGTCCATATTGTACAATAACTCCCAGCACTATAGACCTGTTTACATAGTTTTATATCTAGTGATTCATTAGGTTTACACTTTCGCCTTACAAGCGAAAGATCCCTGGTTCAGTTCCAGATGGGGACACAAGCCCTTCTCACACTTGGAGGGTTGTGTTAGGAAGGGCGTCCAGCGTAAAACCTCTGCAAAATTACCTATATGGATTAATCTGCTGTGGCAACTCCTTGAGGGAAACACAAGGGAGACACTGAAGGTACGTTTACTGCATACATACTGTATATGTGCAGTCCTCTCCAAAAGTATTGGAACAATAAGGAAAACTAAGTTGTTTTCTGTGCACTGAAGACATTTACGTGTGAGATCAAAAAATTCATACGAGAAGAGAGATCAGAGTGTCAACTTTTATTCCCTGGTATTTACAAATAGCTATATTAAACAACAAAGAACATAACATTTTGTATCAACCTACCCAGTTTTTCAAGTCAGCATAACTATTGGAACACAACAAGTGACAGATGCTTCTTGTTACCCAGGTGTGTCACATAAGATTGAAATTTTCAATCATTAGGTAAACCTGGATGTCTATTCTCAGCTTAAGCTTCAGCTTTCACCTGTGAAGACTCCATTTGTAGTCAAAAATGGTAGAGCAACATGAAGACAAGAGAGCTGTCTATAAAAAAAAAAAAAAAACACGCCATTCTGGAGCTGTAAATTGAGAGGAAAATCCATCAGAGGTACCTAAAAAAACTGAGCATAGCCAGTACCACAACATGGAATAGCCTGACAAAGAAGGAACCTGCCGCTGTACTGAGTAATAGGCATCAAAACCGGTCATCCAAGGAAAACAACAAGTGATGACAGGTAAGAAAAAGCTCAAAACAACAGTCTAAAACATCTTTAACAACCTCCAAAGAGCAGGGTGGAAATATACACACCACTGTTCCAAGGAGACTTGGAAAACAACAATATAGAGTTGTTGCAAGATGCAAACCACTCAGCAGCAGTAAAAATAAGAAAGCCAGATTGGAATTTGCAAAAAAGTACAGAGATGAGCAGCAGTTTTGGAACAATTTTTTAATGGACTGATGAGACAAAGATGAGCAAATGTGAAGAAGGAATCTGCTCATGACCTCATCTATCAAGCATGGTGGAGGCTGTGTCATGGCTTGGATGTGCATGGTTGCTTCTCGAACAGGCTCATTTTTATTGATGATGTAACTGATGATGGTAGCAGAAAGAACACAGAAGCCTACAGAAACATATTGTCAGCCAAGTTACGGAGAAATGCATCCAAACTAATCAGGAGGAACTTTATTATGCAGCAAGACAATGATCCAAGGCACAGTGGCACCTCAACAGAGGACTTCATTGGGTAAAATGGAAGATGGCAGACTGGCCAAGTCAGTCGCCAGATCTGAATGTGCATTTTACCTCCACAACACAGACAAAAACTAAAAGATTCTGTGGTAAAACCTGGAAAGGTAGAACCAATGAAGAAACAAGAAATCTGGTGGAGTCTATTGGTTGTAGGCTTGTGGTGGTTATTGCGAGCAAGGGATAGGCAACCAAATATTAAGCATTTTTGATTGCAGTTTAGTTGTTCCAGTACTTTTGCTTAACTGAAAACCTGTCACCCACCCTAATGGTTTGTAGAGTTCTGTTCTGAAGCCTCGACTTCAGCATTTTGGCCGTCCAGGCCATCGTACAGGTGCAATACACGCACTTAGACCAATAGATTACTGGAACTTCAGTCACCAAAACCAGAGCACAGACTTCTTGGATGGTCGATTAGTACAGGTTAATAACACAATAAACAAGATTATTTGTCACATGATGGTGCTATATTAATAGCTCCGCTCTTTAACACATTTGTAACTCATGGAAAATGGGACAAATACTCTGTGTATGTGTGTGTGGAACTGGAGTGTATATGCTTATATCAAACGAATGAGTGTGCAGCATCTAGCCTAAGTCACTTCAGGAGTGCTTCAAAAAACGGTGACAGGAGTAGCACATGGCTATATTATGCCAGCTAGTATTCAAGTGCACACAATCAACATGAAGTTCTTGGATGCAGAATGACTACTCAGCTGTAGGCAGGGACACAGAAAGTGACAAAACTTACAAAGGAACTAGCAGCAGGATCCCTTTGAAGGTTACATTTTAGAAAAAAGACTTCTGAAGAGGTGAGGAGATCCTTAAGAAAACTGCCACAGTGTGGGCTGTTCGCCTTTGTTCCCCAGACAGTGTGACAGGGAAAGAAAATATCAGCAGCAGGTTCAAAGATGGCAGCTCAGTCTCCGAGTGTTTGTTTTTCCCAGTCCTTTAACCGCTGAGGCTCTCGCGACCTGTCTGTACACACAGACCGATGGAACTGCCATCATTGTGGAGCTCTGCAAACAGGTCAGGAAGTGAAGGCTGCTGGGAACATGAAGAAACACTGCCAGAGGGATTTTCATCATCTTGGTAAGATTTTCTTGTCTACTTTCAACTGTTAAGTTGGGTCCATATGAATTCAGTTTCATCTTCAGTTACTGAAAAGCTGCTCTGCTGAGTTGACATCGGGTGACTGACTTGGCCGTTGAAGAATATCCCGTTTCTTTGCCTCGATAAACTCCTGGATTGCCTTTGCTTTAGTATGCTACGTGTCATCATTCATTTGCATTGTGAAGAGCCGTCCAATCAGGTTTGCAGCATTTGGATGAATCTGAACTTGTTCCCTTCAGCAGGTTGCCTTGACCACATCTTCATGTCTAAATGCCTTGAGTTTCAGCCACGTGATTGGCTGAATAGATAGTTGCATTGACAAGCGCTTGAACAGGTAGCTAATGAAGTGTCCGATTAGTGATTAATGCACTCCTTATTGAAATACCTTGGAGGGGGGGGGGTTTGGCTCAGTTTGTCAGTGACTGTGGGAACCAGAAGGCTGTTGAGCGATGCTGAGCGGTGCTGTCTCGAAACTCGCCTGTGGCAGTTGAAGACTCGTGGCCATCACGAACCTACACGAGGTGCATTGAAGGCTCGGAAAGGAGTCAATTCATCCCCCCGAGCTCTGCCGAGGTGCCCCTGAGCAAGGCACCAAACCCCCACAGTGCCCCTTGGTGCCCGCAATGGGCTGCCTTGTTTCTCCTCACCTTCCTCTCATCAGCTGCATGCCTTGGTTCTGTAATGTGCCCACATGAATATAACTGCATGTTAACACGTGTGTGTCATCACTGCTGTGTAATTTTCCCATTAGGGGATAAATAAAGTATCGCTTCTCTTCTTCTTCTTAGCTTCAAGGTCATACTGGCCGTCATGACAAAAACGGCACATTTTGTGTCGACGCACATGAATAAATAGATTGCTTTTTTGTGACTGTTTGACAGCTTGTGACAAGACTGGGCTGAGCAGCAACTTTGAAGGTTAAAAAAAAAAAAAATTGCAGCGCACAAAAAGCTGCAGGTCTTCAAACGGCCACTTGAGGCTGTCTACAAAAGTGAGTCAATCTCCAGTGGGTCCTGTTTTAAAATGCTGCTTTTCTTTTACTTCATAGCCCCTTAGCAACAACCTTTTGACACTGGTTACTAAAAGATTCTGAAGTTAATATTCAAAAATGGAAAAGATAATGATGCAATATGTGCCCAATCCGTCTTTGACTTTAAAAAAGCTATTGCTACATGAACTTTCAAAGAGAAACCCAGCTGTTTCATCACAGTCCACTATAGCTGTGGACCTCCTCCATGCACACTGTCCATCTACAGCATATAAAATATACTGACTTTCCAGAGCGCACTTAATGCAAAACCTGCTCTGATATATAACTGCTGCCATCTGGTTATACTATAACTCTACATGCAGGAGATCACCCGCGGCACTACCGTACGGGATGGAGTCATGTGTGAGCGATTCCAAATGACAGAGAGGCATCGCTGTATGCTGTGTCATGGACGGAGTCTGTTAAGCAGACAGGTGTCACAGTGTCCAGTTCCAGTAAAGAGGGTTCTCAGTGAAGCGGTGAGCCGACAGCAGTCAGACACTCATTGACCCAACAGCTGTAACAAAGAGCCGAGCTGCGCGAGATGCCACCCTGCAGAGATTCATAGAAGGACGAGCTCATTCTCCATTTCTGTTTCCCATCAAGGAAAATCAGCTGCACGCCTTTCTCTAAAACTGCTGGATCGGATCAATAATGAAGTGCTGAAAGCTAAACTGAAGTTAAAGCATTCACTAAATATATGTCTCCCCATTCCAGCTGCCAAAAATACAAGGATGCAAGGATTAGTGTTGCCCTGAGGGCAAAAAAGCAGAATTTGGACCATCAGAGGACACTTGAAGATACAAAGAAAGTCCTGTTTTAAGGAGATTTTCAACACCCTTACGGGAAAAAACAAATTCTGCTAAGTGAAATGAATCCTAAAATAGCAGAACCGGCAGAAAGTGTCGAGTAACGAATGACTGCAGGGCTGATCGGGTCAAAGAGGGAGGCGGGTGCCTGCTGAATGTAAACATCATGTTAATGCTCATCTGCATGCTAAGTGTGACGGTTATAAATCATGCACTGACACTCTTTCCAGACGCAACGCTGGCAGAATAATCAACTACAACCTCTGCCTTTCTGTCAAAGAGGACACAGTTACAGAATGAGCTGGGTGTGGGACATGGCGTGACCTAAATGCACTGAAAAAAATTATATACAAAACATCAAAACCTCAAAAGTTTGAGAACATTGTTAAATCAATCAAATCTGGGTTTACAGCACAGCCTGGCAATTTTGTGCTTGTTTCTACATAAGTTTTGGGACAATTTTTCCCCTGTACACCAGCAAGAATTGCATTAACCATTTAGGAATTACAGCAATTTTTATACAGTCCCCCACTTTCAAAAGCTCAGAAAGCTATAAGTAACGGGATAAACTAACATCATTTATAATCTAGGATTGTTTTTGATGAAAATCCTTTGCAGTCAAAGACTGCCTGAAGCGTAGAACTGATGGGCATCAGCAGGTGCTGTGTTTCCTCCCTTGAGATGCTCAGCCAGGCCTTTACTGCAGCCGCCTTCAGTTGCTGCTTGTTCGTGGGTCTCTGCCTTCAGTTTTGCCTTCAGTACCTGAAAAGCTGCTCTGTTGGGTTGAGATCAGGTGACCGACTTGGCCACAGAAAAACATCACATTTCTCACTTTTGCAGTTTGCTTTGGGTGATTATCTGTTTGTGCTGTGAAGCACCGTCCGATCCGTTTTACAGCATTTGGCTGATTCCAAACAGGCTGTTTTAGATGTTTTCACACAAATATGAATCTGACTGTCCTGTTCTTGAGTGTTCCAGTGGTTTGCACCTTATTGTGAACCCTCTGTACTACCATTCATTTAAGCATCTCTTGATTCTACACTGATACACATACTTCCTTGTGAAGGGTTTTCTTGAACAAGGAAAGAATCCTGCGATCATCCTCTTCAGTTGTCTTCTGCGGGCCTCCAGGCCTTTCGGTGTTGCTGAGCTGGCCAGTGAATTCCTTCTTTTCCAGAATGTTTCAGATTGTTCTTTTGGCCTCTCCTAAAGTTTTTTCTATCTCTCTGATAGGTTTGTTTTGGTTTTTCAGCCTAATAGTGGCCTCCTTTACTTGCATCTCTTTGGACCTCAAATTAAGAGTTTCAGTGAACCAAACGCAAGTTTAACACTTTGTATCAAGTCCAAGATCTTTAATCTCCTTAGTTTGTCATGAAATAACAATGGTACAGGCCACACCTGGCCATGAAACTGCTTGTCAGTCAATTGTCCCATTACTTTTGAGCATCTGAAAATGAGGGTGTATCTATAAAAATGGCTTCCTAAACAGTTAATGCAATTCTTGAGTAAAAACCCTTGAGTTACAGCCGAAAGTGTGCAGTGTATTTATACCCCGTCTCTCTTCTGTTCATCATCAAATTGTCCTTCAGGCTGTCTTCTCCTGACGCAGTGCTCTCTGAGGGCTTCAAGATTTTGGACATTTTGGGTTTGTTTGTTTGCTTGTTTGTTAAATGTAAGGAGCTTCAGCTTTTAAAGCACCCACTAAGTTTCCTTATCCACATCTCTTAAGTTCTGATTTTGGGTCCACTCCTCACACGACCAGCTTCACAAGAATCACTACTCCTCCTAGAGTATTAGTCAGAATTTGATCTAACTCATCCATAATGATCACCTAATGGTCTTAACTCAAACTGCGCTCCAGGTCAAAGTCACACTTTTCATTCTGCAGACACTTTCAATTTTTCACTAGAAATGCTACTCCAAAGAGTATTGGTCTGGATTGTGTGTCTTCCCCTCGGCCATCATTAGGTTTATTTATGGCATATTTATGTCTTAATTTAGGTCAGGGTCAGTCAGGAACTAGCTGTCCTGATTATGATTGTGAGCCTCCAGTGGATTTTAATTTGTGCAATACAGCCAACCAATGACAGGAAAACGTATCACTTTCTTTCAGTTCTGCACATGTTACAATAATCTGTGAATTGTGATGGTAAATTCCATTCACAAGTTAGCAATTTTTTTCAAAAAAAAGTCTCCATAATCTACTTTTAAAGCATGATGTTCTGTACTGTTAAAAAAGAATATTAATTTTTATTTTATAATTCCTTTTTTTATGTCTGGATTGATGCAGAAACACTAAAACGCTCACTCCTGTTGGTCCAGACAGCTCAGTTTTGCTGAGACACGTTTAAGTGCATTTTCTTTAAGTTTAGAGGTTGTCTCCTGTAACTGCAGACAGAGACAGACAGCTCTGTCCTGCATGATGGCTGTCAGAGCAGCTCAGTCAGGGCTTGGCTACCATCCCTAAAATACTGTGACCCTAATCTCTCTCCAAGGCTTCCACTAAGCCCTGTTTGTGCTAATGAACCTCACAGCAGCAAGGCACGAGGGAGGGGAAAAAAAGGTCACTCAAAAAAGGGAAGCATCTGTCTGGAATTAAAAGAAACCCATCTGTCATTACAAGATGAGACTACACCTGGCTGGTAATGAGCTCCAAATGGGCTAAAACCTCAGGCAGCTAAATATCAGACATGAACGATGCTGGAAACTAACAAAGGGAGTTGGTAGATAGGGGCAGATTGCTGCTTTAATACCGCTTTTGGTCATTTTTTGGTACCAAAGTGTAAACTCTCCTCCTGACTCCTTACTCTCCATCGTCTGAAATGATTTCCTTTAACGAGGCAAGGTGAACCAAAGCTTTCAGCCATGCTGGCTGTACGACATGACTGCAGACAGAAGAAACATGTGACCTGTTAATGAGAGGCGTGTGGCCTGAAACGGCACGCCGTGTCTGATTTCCCTCTGCAGCAGCGGCCACAGTATCCAGTCCGCTGCTGCTGCTGCTGACACCTAATAAGAGCAGCTGATAGAGTCATAATCGCCTCCACCGCCGAGGCTCACCTGTGGGGCGAGCAGGTCTCACTGAAGCACCTGACCCAGCCACGGTAAATAAATCTAGTAATAAAGCTGCAGGCCAGAATAGAATCGACTGCAGACGGTACAGTGTGTGCACTACTGTATCCTCACAAGGACAAACCTGGGAGCGCATTTCTCTGACCGTCCGAAGAGCTCAGCAAAGACATGACACCAAGAATTAAAGTTAGCTGTTGCAGCAGTAAAGTTATTACAATACAGTAAGAAAGTAGATCTTGATCTGGATTTACAGCGGAGTGGTACCATGATGCTGTAATAAGACTGGAAAAGGTAAAACTAAATAAACAACAAATAAACCTCACAGGATGACCTGAACATGGTGAAATTCAGCTGAAGCCTGGAACATGTGGATCCTGCTTAAAGCACGAGGTGTCCTTTGCAGTCGATGTACAACCCACCAGGTTATGGTATTAATGACAAGGGCTGCCACTCACACATTGTCATTTTTTAATGAGAAGGTTAATTGTTTTGTTGGCATATTGTTAAACCTAACCCAGAAGTTTTCTGTACCTAAACCTAACTAACCACCTACCAAATAAAGGGAATCTGCAGCTGGAAAACTAAATGTCTTAAATCTGACCCTTTGTTACCTTGACCTTTGACTCCACAATGTTGTAAATATTATCAGCTGTTCTACCCATCATAGGTATTAACCAGACAAAGTTTGGAAAAGATCCAGCAAACAAATGGTTAATGGGCTGGTACTTACATAGCGCTTTTCTACTCTAACTGAGCCCTCAAAGCACTTTTTACTACAAGCCTCTTTCACACCATGCTTTATTATAAGCCCTTAGGTGCATTTAACTATCACGCACACGTTCACACTCTGACGGCTGCATTGGGAGCAATTTGGATCGAACCACCAACCTTCCATGTGGAGGCTGACCCGCTGTACCTCCTGAGCCACAGCTGTTCCTCAAGCCAGCTCTTGCACGGAGCTCAGTTCTTGTAGCCATCGTGCTGATTATCCATGCCTGCTTTGACAAGGATCCAGGAGCCCAGTCAGTTCCTGTAGTGGTAATAGGGTTAGCAGATCCCAACAGACTAAAGATGGGACAGTGTGGGACACGTTACTAATTCTGAGAAGCACGTAAAGGACGTTTTATTTTCTCTAAGTGAATGTAATCAGCATAAATGAAAGCCCAGGTTTATGGTTTCACCTTTCATGTATCTCCTCGTTACCCTAGAAACAATGAGAACTACTGTTATTTCAGTAGCTGTTTTGTTATTAATCATTTGTGTTTCAGTGGGAAAGAATTCATCAACATCTTTTTGAACTCCAGGTTTCTTACAGGACTCACGAATTAACTGCCAAAACACCTTGGTGTCCTCCTCTGAAGAACTGGAGGAGGTGGCTGGGAAGAGGAAGGTCTGGGCCTCTCTGCTTGCACTGCTGCATTCGCAACACGGATCCCCGGGAAAAGTGGCAGATGACGAGACGAGAACATGACAGAAACCCTCTGAGAATCACCTTCAGTCAGAATCAGAATACTTTATTAATCCCAGGGGGGAAATTATATTTTGTTACAGATGCTCAACCTCAAAAGTACAGATGGCTCTGGGCCTTCTTGTAGATGGCTTCTCTGTGTTTAAAAGTAAAAGCAAGACTGTAGAAAAAAATGTCATTCAGTCTTGAGATTTAAAAACTAGAGCCATTAAAATGTGGGACATTGTTTCAATATGTGAGGTAAGGAATGAAATGCTTTGCAGTCTCATATAAAGAGGGACATCAGGTCACCCTTAGTGACAAAGATATTTTTGTTGTTCACCCCATGTAACCCGTATCTTTGACCTCAAAAATGTAATCAGTTCTTCTACCCATCATAGGTATTAACCACAAGAAGTTTGGAAAAAATCTAGCTAACCAGTCAGCTCCTGTAGCTCGAATAAGATTTGTCGCAGACATACAGACAGCCAGCCAGCCCAGCATTATAATGGCTCTGCGGTGGAGGCATAACTAATAATGGTCCAATGGCTGAGAAACACCATCTGACCTTGGGGTGAATTTGTTGGGACGTCCACTTCTGAGAAGATTGTGTCATTGTGTTAACACAAACCTGAATGCTCCAGACCAGCAAACTGCCAACTGCTTTTATAAAGGTGCTCACACTGACTGTGGATCAATCAATCAATCAATCAAATAAATGCATTTTATTAGCAGCATCTGGCTGCTACTTACCCTCTTCATTCCTGTGGAAGCAGTAAGGGTGTGCTTAGTTATTACAGGATTGCATTCTGTGAAAACACATGACTTTTACACACAAACATGAATAATGGTAATATGTTCAGTGGCTCACACCCTGCACACCAATGACTCATTTACATATTCAGTATTAAATGAAGAAGAAAAAACATCTCTAAAGAATGTATAAAATTCAGCAAAATATGTGGAAATACTGACAAAGATAAAGACAAAAATACAGGAGCTTCAGCCGTAGAAGCCACACATGCAAACACCCATCAGAATCAGCTCATTAACGAGAGACGGGGGTTTAATTCTGCAGCTTATCAGACGCTTCGGTGGAGAAGAGATCAGATTTGAGGTTTTGATCAGTTTTGATAGATGCTGATGAATCTAGCAGTTTAAAAAAAAAACAGTTTCACCCCAGGTGATCAAATATTTGCAAACGAGAAGCAGCCGGTACATGCTCTCTCTTCCGCACGCGTACCCACACTGAATAAACCATGCAGCAATTTTTTTTAAAAAAACTGTGAATTAATTAAATTTGCATTCCCAATTAAAGCTCTGCCCCCAAACATACAGACACACCCCACATACATAAAAGGGCAGAGGGTAAATTAAATTACCCCGGAGCAGCCCTGCCGAGATTGGAATTCAGAGGGGGAGGTTTGGTTCGATAATCAAAACAGCCGTGTCACGTACCAATAAAAACTGCCGTGGAGCTTCAGGGAAGATTGAGGTGAACAGGGCTGGGGGGGAAAAATGAGAAAATGCCAATTACCTGCAGAGCAGATACAAATACTGCCAAGCGCGAGTATGAGATTGTGTAGCGCTGGACACAAGATTGTTGTATGACTGAAGCACTCTGATTCATGCATTCAATTCCCAGGAGTGACTCTTTTACAGTTTTACTGGCACCAGGAGAGAAGCTGATTTGTTTCTCAAAATAAGCAGTTTGAAGAAATAGAGAAAAGGCCAGACTGTGATTCATCATGTAAGTATGGCACACCAGGCTTTCTTACAGAATCCTGTAAGCAGGACATAAAGACTCCTTGAACCATTTAATTAGATTTTCTGAATTTTAAAAGACCATTTCTTGTTTTTCTAGACTTGCAGTTGTTCCCATTCTAGCGGTTTTAATGGTTACTCACTTCACTAAGACTGAACACAGATTTACAGTGGAGTTAATAGAGACCACTTTGGTAAACTGACAGAGCAAACTTGTTGAATTTATTTTATGTCTGGAAAATAACAGCTCACAATCCCTCACATATCACAGGCTATTTTAATGTGTAAAGGACAGAAAGAAAGTGATGAGTTTTCTTGACACTGGTTGGCTGTATACCACCTACTAATGGGAATTAAAACCCATCAAGAAGTCAAGTTATATCCAGGACAACGGCCCTAGTTGTTGATAGGCCCCAGGCTAGCTTAAGACTTCATTATGCCATAAACAGGCTTAGTGATGGCATTTATGTATAGATGCAGAAGGGCACATGCAAACACTCATTTTATGGACACTACAATCCAGACCAGTACCCTTAGGAGTAGCGATTCTTGCGAAAACTGAAAAGTACCTGTAAAATGAGAAATATGAGCCCATCCTTGAGCAGAGTTTGAGTGAAGACCCATTAGGTGATCACTGTGTTCAGTTGATTAAAATCTGACCAATACTCTCGGGGGACTTAGTATTCTTGTGAAAATTAAAAATTACCCATAAACCAACAAATATGACCTCGTCCTCGAGCACAATTTGTGAATCATTGTGTCTAAGTTAAATGAAATTCTGACCAATACTCTAACTGGAGTAGTGATTCTTGTGAAAATGCAAAATTACCCTTGAAACAACGGCTATGACCTCAGCCTTGACATTGAGGATGGTAGAGAACTATTACGTTATTGTGTACAAGTTTCACTAAAATGTACCTTCGGCTGCTCCCTTGTGTTCTCCCCAAGGGGTCGCCACAGCAAATTAATACACTGGCAATTTGCCGCATGCCTTTCCTGACGCGACCCTCCATGGTGAAAAGGGCTTGTGACAAATACTATAGGAAGAGTAGCGATTCTTGTAAAAACTGAAAACTGCCTGTGAAATTACAAATATGAACCTGTCCTTGAGGAGAACTTGGGTGAAGACCCATTAAGTGATCATTGTGGGCAAGTTTTACTAAAATCTGACCAATACTCTTGAAGGAGTAGTGATTCTTGTGAAAACAGAAAAAGGGCCCATAAAAGGACAGATATGTCCTTGACCTTGAGCACAGGTTGGGTGAAGGCCCATAAGGTAATCAGTGTGCTTGTTTCACTAAAATCTGATGGAGTAGTGATTCTTGTCAATAGTGGACGGATGGACGCCTCACTATGGCATTAGCTCATCTGCCCTTCGGCTGGATGACCTAAAAGGTTTCACAGGGGGTTATAAAAGCAGAATTTCCTTTCAAGGCTGATGTGATTCAGATGAACGCAAATCTTTTATTTTCTCTGTGAACCATAAAAAACAAAATCAAACAAAACATCCTTTAGAGCAGGAAACATCACAGACTGGTCAAATTTCTGTAAACAAACAGCAGAAACACGGTCCCCAGAAATACAGAAGGAAACTTATGAAACACAAGAGGGGAAAAAAATGAACGGGGACAAGAAAAGAAAAAACAAGGATTATAAAATTTTTTGGCGACACGCAGATTGTCATTTTAAAGAAACAGATTACATGCAGATGATTTCTGGCAAGCTGCTTTTCAGAGAAAAGCAAGAGAAACAGCAGAATTAATAAGTTTAGGGCTAAAAAAAGGACCCTATAAAAAAAAGGCACATTTCACAACTGTGAACAAGAGTCATCAGAACAACACTTAACACATTCGATATCTAATCACTCACACGCTTACTTATTGATCTACACCTTCTGATTAAATATGAAATATCTTCACAAGGTTCAAGTGCTGTATTTTTCCATTCTCCCACTTCACTTCAGGTGAATACAAACATGTAAATATCTTATGAAACTGAATCCGGAGAGGTGTTACACCAGTGTGACCAACCAGCGGTATACTGGATACATGAGATCACTGACAGTTTTGAAAGCAGTTTGTCAGAGACAGTTCTGCGGACACCACGACCAGCACCACCTCTTATAACCTTCAACAGCGCTAAACCAACGGTGCGAACGCATGAGTACAAGTCTTCCAGTTGCAGTGCTTTAAGAACACTTGAGTCACAGCACATTACCTTTCGATTTAAACTGCATTACAGCAGTTGATGAAAAAGCCACGCCGCCTTTCAAACCGCTCCACAACCCACTGAACTCTCGCAAAACTGAGTTTGCATTTAAATTGACCACAACTGTAGCAGCGTTTAATTCTACTATAGTGCCCGTGTTTTCTGTTTCTCTGAGACTCTTCCTGTAGCAGCAGCAATTAAGCCTCGAAGGAAGACACTTTCCAACATGAGCCCTGTGTGATCATTTGATCACAGAAGCAAATACTGTGTGGTGCAGAATACTGTCAAAATACTTTGGACTAAAAACCTGGACGTCTTTGCTCAGCTGACCATGACTGTGCTTCTTTTGACTCATCTCTATACAGATACGAAGCATTTTTTGAAAACTTCAAAAACAAACAAATAGAAATACAGTTAAAAAAAAAAAATAAAAAAATAAAGGCCAAACAGCGTTTTTACAATTCTAACGAGCTTGAAAGTCAGTATTTGGTGTGAGCACCTTTATTTTTCAATACAATGTGAACTCTCTTAGCCAAGCTTTCTTGTCATTTCTTTAGGTTGTTTTCAGGAATAGTTCTCCAGGCTTCCTGAAGGACATCTCAAAGCTCTTCTCTGAATGCTGGATGCCTTTCCTGTTCTTTGTAGAGATGATCCCACACTGTTTCAACAATGCCGAGATCCATTCAAGACTTGCTGACACTTATTTTCAGTCCAGTTCTTGTGTAATTCAGTATATCTCCTCTCCTTAAGAATGGCTTCTTCACAGCCACCCTCCCACTGACACTATTTCTGATGAGACTGAAGGGTCAGATGCATCTTTCGTGTCTTGTGCCAGGTCTTTTCTGGATTTTTGTCCTATTTCTTAAGAGCATGACTTTCAGATACTGTTCATCTGCTGCAGATAGTTTTTTTCCTTCACTTGTCCAATTTCCACAATTTTGTATAAGACTGTACACAGTGCAAAGATACGTCATGTTTTCAGCTAATAGCTCTTTGGGAATCACCTTGTTGGTATTTTAGTAGATTCAACTTTTAAAAAAAGTGAATAAATCAGTTTTTGCAGCAGGCTGCTAGGAACAAAGAGCCTAAGTTGTCTGACACAACACTGGTCCATCCATGCTTGAATGATTCAGAGGTCAGTGTTCAGTGCCTTAACGAACAATCTTTCCTCTGAAAATGGTCAGTTACAAAAACTGGACTGAAAATGAGTGAAAACGCAGCCAATAACCAAAGACAAACTTAGAAAGACCTTTAGAAAGCCTGGAGAACTACTGCTCAAGATCACGTTTTTTTAAAAAAATGACAAGAAAGTCTGGCTCCTTGGAAGCAAAATTTAAAAAATGAGGGTTGGCACAAGACTTTTGTACAGCACGAAAGGCTGACCAAAGCTTTGCACAGTTAGTCTTGGATAAGATGGCATAAAGCAAACATCAAGAATGCATGGAAATGTAAGAAACGTATGAGTAAAGTGGAGGCTGAAAGACAAACTCCGGATCCTTCTAAAAGTCATTTTTACACATGAACTCCAGACAATTTCCCAAGAATCCTAGAATCCAATAAGTTCTCACCATTGGAAATTCTCCATTGATATCACGCAGGCTTTATATACGTTTACAGACCATCTGATCTGGATTATTAGGACATTTGCATTCTCACATACAGCTTCAATCACCAAGGAATGTCTAGAAAATTTCAGGCAGCAGCACACATGTGGAACGGCTTCATATGTTTTTTTTTTTTTGGGTACTTCCCATTTCTTATTTATTTATCACGGTTACTTCTACTAAGACTTCAGTGTTGCATCACAACAATTCAAACATCTCTCTCAGCTGAATGGGAAGTAGTGCTAATCATTCATTTTAGTCAGTTTGCTTAAAGATTAGCCAGTTTCGAGTACATAGCAGTAAATGGAGAGTTCTTTCAGACTCCACTGTTGAATTAAATGGTACACAACAGACTGACTGTGTTTGCCCTGATGCTGTATGGGTGATCTACTGGTCATCTACATGCCCCCTACTCTAACCTATGCCATGAGCTGTGGACTGGCTGAAAGAAAGAGGGAAATTTGTTTAAAAAGGTATCTGGGCTCAGCCTTCGAGATAAAGAGCTCCAAAATGAGGAATTTTAGGCATGCCTAACCAGGAGGAAAACCTGGTTGGGAATTTCTTAGTATCCCCAGTAGAGGTGGCTGAGGAGAGGGTGAAAATGGATGCCTCTGTGACCTGACAACGATGAGCTGGATAGGATCAAACTACATCGGCCAAGCAGACATCTGTAACCATCTTATGACAGTAATACACCTCCCAGCTCTTAAGTGCCATAATTTTGTTTTGGTGCTCACAAATGACATCTAGAATTTTCAGCAGGCACATTTCTTACCAGAAAGAACAAAACAAATGTAACCCTAACATCCCTAAAGCACCACCCATGGAGCAGATGCCCCATCCTGTCAC
>VUQH01000223.1:0-11323 GCA_015106775.1 Etroplus canarensis | reverse complement strand
TCTCACCCTGTCCCTGCATCCTCTTCCCTCACACCAACCCTCTGCATGTCCTGCTTCATTACATCCATCAAACTTCTCTGTGCTCTTCCTCTTCTCCTCCTACCTGGCAGCTCCATCTTCAACATCCTTTGTCCAATATGTCCACTATCCCTCCTCTGAACATGTCCAAACCATCTCAGCCTTGTCTGGCTTACTGTCCATCCTGGTCACTCCCAGCAAAAATCTACTGTCTTTTTGTCAGCGTCATCATCTCGTGACTATGAGCACCATTTTGCAGAGTTTAATTCTTTTAACTCTTGTTCTCAGGACAAATGGTTTACATTGGCATATTTATAATGGTAACTATAAATTACAGAACAAAAAGCTGTACGGTTTTTGGGAAAACAAAAAAGCCACCTATGCATTAATGAACCTGGTTGAAGAAATAACAGAAGCCACTGAAAATGATGAGTTTGCTGCTGGTATTTATAAAGCTTTTGATACAAACAGCTCATAGTCAGTTGTTGGGAAAGTATGAGAAGCATGGGATAAGAGGTATAGCTTAAACCCGGTCTTCCTCTCTGGAAAACAGACTGTGAGCAAAGTAAAAGACACTTGTCAGGATTTAGAAAGCGTGCATGTGAGGTACCCCATGGATCGGTTATTGCTCCGAAACTTTTTAAGCTTTGTATTAATGATAGTTGTAACATTAGTAATCTGTTAAATGGGGTGGTGTGATGGTCATTACTATTGCCCCATAGCAAGAAAACCCTGAGTTTGAGTCCACCGGTCTCCCTGTGGCTGTGTGGGCTCTCCCTGGGCCCCCCGGCCTCCTCCCACAGCCCCCCAACACTTTAAGGGTTGGGTTAAATGACCAATTCTAAATTGGCTATAGGTGTGAATGTCAGCATAAATGGTTATCCCTCTGTGTTACCCTGTTAAGACTGGCAATCTGGCCAAGGCGTACTCCACCTCTCACCTCCTGAAAGTGGGGATAGGTTCCAGCCCTGCTGCAACCTGCTGGATAAGCATTAGAAAATGGATGGTAATCTGCTCAAATGTGTTACTTTTGCAGATGACACTTCATTTTTTCTTTAAATTGTGGTTTGATGTTAAACTGTTTCATAATTATCCATCCATCCATCTTCTTGTGACCCAGTTCAGGGCTGCTGGAGCCTATCCCAGCTGTCATAATGTAAAAGATGGGGTACACCCTGGACAGGTCACCAGTCCATTGCAGGCCTCCCTTAATATTAAAAAAACTAAAGTAATGATTGTTGAAACTCAGAAAGTGCTAAATATTGAACTAAAAATCCATAACATTGAAAGAGTGTCATGGTTTGTAGAAGGAAGAAGTGAGGACCCAAAATGCAGACTTGAAGCCTGAGGTGATGAGAACTGAAAGTGAGCTTTAATGACAGTTGATCAAAAGTCCAAACGGTGCAAACTCAAACAATATTTACACAGAGCGAGGGGAAAACTAAACTAGATGAGACGAGAACTTGGCAAGGGATGGGATGGAACAACAACAGGCACCACGAAACCACAGAAGACAGACGACGCAATCGACAGCAGAGAGAGGCAGGGGTATAAATTCACACAGACTCAACGAGCAAACAAGAAACAGGAGGGAGAGGAGCACAGCTGGCAACAATCAAGGGCAGGAAGTAAAACTGAACATACTACATGAGCCGGGACTGGTTACAAAATCAAACATTACTGGGAACATGACACAGGACTAAACTTGACAAATGACAGGAACACAGCAGGGAACGTCTAAAGAATAAAATAACTATCTCAAAACCCTAAAAAGAACGAAAAACCATACAAAACCAAACTACACAAAACCCAGGATCGTGACAGAGCTCATGCAACAAAGTTTCTTGGTGTTGTGATAGATGATGACTGTATCAAAGGAAAAACTTCAGGGTGTCCAGGAACTTTGTATAAAACAGGGAAGCATTAAACCATGAGGCCCTGAGAGCGGGGCCCTGTGCAAGGATGACACAGGTGGACGGGATACTAGTTGGTGGCGCTAATGCACTATTTTGATGTTTGCCAACTGCCAATAAAATTTACAAGAAGAAGAGAAACTATGAGGCCCTGCATGTAATTTACTGCTCTCTTATACTTCCTTTTATTCCTTATTGTGTGGAGGAGTGGGAATTGTCTTTTAAAACAACAAAAAAGAGCAAAACAGATTATTAAGAAGGTCAGTTATTATAATCACACAGATCCACAGTTTCTAAAAGCCCACATTTCTTTTAAAACAATGCAGGTAATGTTTAAAGGGAAACCAAAGCCCCTCCCAGACTGTGTGCAGGTACAGTGGAGGGGGAGGCAGGGGGAACTGGGCTCCACAGAAGGAGACATGAGCTCCCCTGAAAGCATGTCTGGTTTCACTTTTTTGGCTACGCAACACACAGATTTATCCCCTACCACGGTGTTACTAAGGCTCCCTTTTTAAAGGCTGCAGAAGTTGTGAAAATGTTTAATAGAGTGTTTAGAGTTTGTGGGAGTCTTTCTAGCTCTAGACTCTTCCAACCGACCATGTGAGCTCAGACCTTCCAAAAACAGTCGCAAAAATTACAAGAACTCTTTACTAGGCTGTATCTCTGCTCTACAGTTAGCACTGCTGATGACTCACGTTTGTTACAGCTGAGAAATCTATGCCTTATTATAAAGTGACAAACTCACCAGCATATTTATGAATCGCTGTGCTTGGACTGCTCGTCTGTGCACTTGGCTCACAGTTTAGCAGTCCATTTCTGTGCTTTGTTAATCTGCTTGCACAGACTTGCACATAAATATTTGATTCCACCATGTGACCCCTGGATGGCTCCGTGCAACAATTACCATTGGAAGTTTGTTTACATTGTTCGTGGGAGCATTTGCATGAGTAATTTTTATCTAAATGACTCCTGTGATTTCAGCTGGACGTGATATGCTTTTAAATTGCTGATTTTCTTTTCTTTCAGAGGCTCTCTTGCTTCAGAATGAGCTCTGTTTGATCGCGCTGAGGAAATGGCATTTTGAGCTTATCAACCTCTGGTTTGCACTCCAGTTTGGGCTGATCAGATCAGTCACTGGTCCCTCTTGAGCTGGAGCTTTTTGTCCTTGATGTGCTGAAGAAGAATTTTCCCTCTCTGCTCCACCATGCGGATAAGAGGCCTGAGACCACTGGACCCGCCATGGCTGTCCCAGAATTCCCTGTCTGTGTAAAGGGAGCGTAGAAGAAGACTTTCCAGACAGCCTGAGTGCAGCACAGACACAGCTTTCTCTGGAAACCTGACAAGAGAAACAACATTGGATTTGGTGTGTTACATTGGCTGTTTTACAGTCTAAAAAACAAGACTACTTATGTGCAGATGCACTTTAGCAGACCCCAGAGGCTGCCATGTTCTTTACCCACCACAATACAGAAAAAGAAGAAACCACTTAACAAAAGCAGGGATGAATAACGGCACCAAGCCCGATCTGTAAGAGCATTTTAAAAGAAGAAAGCGCTTTACTATGAAAAGTGTTGAATTTGCCCTGAGCATGCTGCAAGAATAAAGGCGATGAGGCCACTGAAGACTGACATTTTAGCCTGAGGGTGGCACAAAAAGAAAACTTATGGATTATCAAAAATAAAAAGGGTTCATTCTGTTGTAAGACACTTCAAATGTTAAGGTAATCCACACACTGTATACTTTTGACATACAAGTGCACATTTAGACCTGGTGATGGTGCTAGAGGTGGAGTTACTTGGTGCTACAGCAACACAAGAATCAACCCTGATGATTAAAATCCAAAGTGTCCCATCAGCAGTTTTTGAACCAACTTGACACAGTGAAAGGAAGCAGCCATGTGTTGACTTCCACATGCCTCACAGTGGTTTGGCTCACTGCCTACCATTCCCTAACGCCTTTACTTTGCAAATGTACATTTTAAATCAAGGATGTGTGAAACGTTGCTCTTTCATTCTTAAACTCAGTAGAAAGAATAAAATGCATTTTGAAGGCTGCATCTTGTTTGTTCTCCTACCTCGAGGTTGAATCTCGTTCTTCAATAAAGCACCTTCGGCTGCTCCCTTTTCCCAAGGGTGAGCAATTTGGCACAGTTTTTACGCTGGATGCCCTTGTGACCCAACCTACATCTGAACCAGGGACCAATACTGTCCTTCAATGTATTGCTATATTGTTGGGAAGGCATGTCTCCTAATGCACGTTCATGGTGGTTTGTTCACAAGTAACATCAACAGAACCGGTTGAACTTTCAAACAATTTTTAATTCGTTTGGTTTGGTATTTATAGTTATAAAATAAAAAAATAAAGTTTTCACAGGCGAGAAAAAGGTGAAGATGTCTGGTCATAATGCCCAGTGCCCAAACACAGCATATCAGCACAAACACCTCATACTAACTGTGAAGCACGGCGGTGGAGGGGTGATGAGTTCTGCTCGTTTTGCAGCCAAAGGTCCCGGGCACCTTGCAGTCCATAAGTTAACCATGAACTCCGCTGCATTCAAGAGTATTCTAAAAGTCAAACCTGAGGCCATCTGTCTGACAGTTAAAGCTTGGCTGAAACTGTATCATGCAACAGGACAATGATCCACCACACCAGCAACAGAAAGACTCAAAAAGAAAGGGTCCAGGTATGTCCTCATGCTACCAGTAGTGACACTGACCCTAACTAAACGCAAAACTAGTGAAAAAACAGTCAGAAACGATGAGGAGGGAAAAATCTCAGTGGTCTCCACCGGTAAAACCATTCCTGTTTGGGGGTGGCCTCATTTTTGCCCCTCTAGGTCACCTGATTTCATGAACACCAAAGCAGCGGAAACAGATTAACAGCCCCCTCTGATACTTACTGTTTTCTTATCCTCGGGTGGGCGTATTGCAAACTGAGAAGTCAAGAAGGCTCACAGACAGTCACATCCAAGACAGTAGACCCCGTTCTTGATGTGTCCTAACCTAATTTAAGACATTGTCTTCTTGTTTCAGCTGTTGGTGTTAGGGATAATCTGCCTCCTGCCCGGTAGCTAGCCATTATTATGCCATAAATAAATTCTAAAAATAATGATGGTATTTATATTCAGATGGCAGAGGGGCACATGCAAACACTTTTTATGAACATTACAATTCAGATCTGTGAAAATGGAAAAGTGCCCATAAGATAAAAAATGTGACCTTAACTTCAAGCTCAATTTGGATGAAGACCACTTCGGTGATCGCTCTGTAATTTTCAGCATAATCCGAACAATACTCCAGGAAGAATAGTGGTTCTTGGAAATTGTGGACAGACGGATGCCTTGCCACGGCATGAGCTCATCATTCCTTAGGCCAGACGTCGGACGCTGCTTTGAAATAAAGTTATTTAATTTCTCTGAAGAAAAAAAGGAACCAAACAGTACTGAACAGCTAAATAACCCACTCCCCTCCCTTTGATCTCCCACGCTGTGCTTATTAGCAGTCAGGTCTTTCCTGCCATCAGGCACATCCACACCTCAATCTGGTGGAGTTTTTTAACTCTTCAGTGATTACGCTCTGATACTGGCAGACTCACACACTGCTGAAGGCTTGAAATCAATGGTGGAAATTCTTTTGAACATTCGGTTGAAAGGATCGTGTTCTGGACCCAGCGCGACGTTTCTTGTTATTGTGCTCAGCTGTTCTGCTCTTTCTCCTGTTCCTCCAGGTACTGCTCCCTCACCTCCTGGAGCATGACGAGGAACAGGAGGAGGAGGAAGGCAGCTGTCTCCACTTTGCTCATCAGCACGAGTGTAAAAGATGTGTGACCACTGTGTGACCACGTGTTTGCTCACTTCTTTTTGTTGGAAGGAGGATTTTTAACTTACCTTTTCTAATCTACTCTTTAAATAGATTATAGGGGTAAACAAAGCCAGATTTTGTTGTGTCTTTTTCATTCAAATTAGTTTGTTTTGTGTACATTTCTGTCCCTGACTCCCTCTGCATGGTTCTTTTTTATCTGTAATGGATTGATGAATATCCAGGGAAGTTTTCATGAAGCTTGTAAGAAACAAGGAAAAAAGAGGAGAGAGGAGGAATTTGGTGAGTTGGAAAAATATTCACTGATCTGAGCTTCATTAATCAATAACTCAAAAGCAAAAAGCCTTATGAACACAAGCCATGCCTCTTTCAAACCTTATTAACCTAAAATCAAAAGTTCATCAAAATGAGTCACCCTGTGATATTTTTACACTGGATTTTGCAGCCTGAATGTTGGCAGGTACAGTACTGTGCAAAAGTCTCAACCCACCCTTCATTTCTTTTGATTTTGCTTCCAAGGAGCCAGACTTTCTGGTAATTTTTACGGTGGTCCCCAGTTCTCCAGGCATTCTGAAGGTCTTTCATTTTTTTTCTTTGGACATTCGCTGGGATGCACTGGTGTCTACACGTAACAGGCAACTTAGCACAGAACTAATTTTTAATTGTATCATTAGGAAGTTTGTTAGTGTCATAAAAACGCATATTGTGTTCATATTTCTTGAGTTAAAAATATAAAAAAGTGCCAAAGATAACAGTTTTACAGGCATTAAATTGTATTTTTGCACCAACAAAGGGATTCCTAAAGTGCTGTTTAGCTAAAACTTGGCATATCTCAGCATGTTGTTCAGTGTGTCCTTCAAAATTTAAAGAAACTGGACATGTGGAGAACAAAAGAAGTGACACCGGGCCTAAAAAAACTACCTGATGAACAGTATCTCAAAGTCATGTCCTTAAGAAATAGGAAAAAATACAGCAAAGGCCTGACACAGGACGTGAGAGATGCAGCTGGCTCTTCAGTTGATCTACCACCAAAGTCCCATCAGGAATGGTCTCGGTAGAACGGTAGCTGTCGGAACAAAAGGAACATCCCAAGAAGATCACTGGAATATTCTTGAAGAGGCCTGCAGAAATATTCCCCATAACTGCTTCAAGAAATGACAGGAAAGTTTTCCTAAAGAGAGTTCAGGCTATGATGAAGGAAAAAAGGTGCTCATACAAAATATTCACTTTGAAGCTGGTTAGACTTACACAAACACACCGTTTTCACCTTATGTACTGAATAACCGTTTATGTTTCACGCATTTCAATGAATCATTGCACCCTGTTTTCTATTTTCCAAGCAAAATATAAAAAGTAAGGGGTTGCTTGTTACTTTTGCACAGTACGGTATGTTTGCAGTACTTAACTGAGTTTAATGTTAAATGTGTTACAGCAGCCTAACAGGGAGGGGGCGCTGCATTAGTGATGTGCAAATGCTTGTACTTTATTTTGTTTTTTTGGTGGTTTGTCATGTTTTGTACTCAAACCAACAGACACTCATGTCTTGGAACGGCTCCAGTTTCCACTGACCTGATGCTGAGCTGCAAAATATTTTTTTTTACTTTGTAAAAATCTTTTTTTTTCCTGTGAGGTTTGTTTGTGTGGCTGTTCCAGGTCAGATTCCCCAAACTCTCCTAACTGCACAGTTTGAAAATGGCTCGTTTCAGTCCGAGGTCTTTGAAATGATAATGAGGAGGTGTGCATGCATGAGATTTGATCATTTGCATAATCAGCAGCCCTAAAATTGCCATAGTGGGCCGTCTGCTCTGCTTAGTTAAGCTAACTTGGCTAACAGGGGCAAAGTGGAAAGTGTTACTAGTACATATGCACGATCAGAGCAGCTCTGTGCTGTGGTCAAAAGTAAAGACACACAATTTTCTAAAGCAAAGCACAAAATGACTAACATACTAGGTGGTTCTTGGATGATACTGAACAGAGACCTGATAAATTTCTTCTTAACTGTTACGTTTGTTCTATGTTCTTCCAAAGCACTCATTGTCTAGAAATGAGCCAATTCATGCTGTGATGTCAGACTTTTCACTTACAGAAACCTGAATACTGGGAAAACTCATTCAGACCCCTTTCACTTTTGGCATTCTTTGTAACTTTATGAACTGAATAAACTTTACATTTTTCCAAGATTTCTTTTCAATAAATTTAGAAAATTAAATCTGTCGCTCACAAGAGCTCTGATGCCCTTTAGTTCAGTACTTTGTAGAGCCATCTGGAGGAACTTTCAGTCTCGGGTATGTTAGCCCATTCTTCCTGACATGTCACCAAGCTCTGTCAAACTGAAGGGGAAGCATCTGAACTCCCACCTTCAGGTCTCTCCACGGATGTTTTATAGGGTTCCAGTCTGAACTTTGCCCAGGAAACTCCAGGACGTGTTTCTGAAGCCACTTCAGCATCGTCTGGCTAGTCATATTAATCACAAGCAGTGCCTGCTATCAAACACTGCAGCACATGGCGGTCTGTACAAAGACGTTTCTTTCCTTGTGTATTAAGACTGGGTGGTGCAGTGGTCAGCACTGTTGCCTCCCAGCAAGAGGGTCTGGGTTCAAATCCAACAGCCGGCTGCCTTTGACCCTTCTGTGTGGAGTTTGCACGTTCTCCCTGTGTTTGTGTCAGTTCTTTCCGGGTGCTCCGGCTTCCTCCCACATTCCAATGTGTGTGTGTGTGTGTGAATGGTCGTGTGTTGGCTCTGCGACAGACCCGCAGCCTGTCCAGAGTCCACCCTGCCTTTCGCCCTATGATAGCTGGGATAGACTCCAGCGCCCCCCGTGACCCTGAATTGGACAAGCGGAAAAATATGAATGGATGTTTTAAGGATCCTTTTAAATGAAGTTTGACAAACTCAAAGTGGATTGTTTAGTATCTTTTAATTTGCGGCTTCTATCCAGCCCCTCCCTTATTGAAGCCTGATCGACAGCTTGTTGCTTGAGAGGTCATCCTTCTTGAAGGTTCCACCTCAGCAGAGGACTTCTGAAGTTCTGTTAGAGTGGCAGTGGGGCCACTGTATGGTCACTCTTGATTGATTACTCAGTTTGGCCAGCGCTAGTATGAACTCTACTGGTTCCAAACTTCACTTACTGCCGTACCACCCTGAACGCACCTGATCTCACCTGAATTTGGAAGCTAAGCAGGGTTGGGCCTGATTAGTACTTCAGTGGGAGACCCCCGAGGAATACCAAGTTTTGTAAATTTGGGGGCATTTGTGGCTAAGGAAGCAGAGCAGGTTGTCTATCAATCAGAAGGTTGATGGGTTGGGTCCTGGCTCTTCTGATCCACATGCTCAAGTGTCCTTAGGCAAGATACTGAACCCTAAGTTGCTCCCAGTGCAACCATTGGAGTGTGTGTGAAAGTTAAAGGCATAGAAAAAAGTGTGTGTGAATGAGCTGGTAGTAAAATTGTTCAGTTAGGGTGGAAAGGCGCTATATGAGCACCACTCCATTTACATTTAAATGTTCATGACACTTTGACCTGGGCTGGCTTCAGTTTTAACCTTACATGCCAAGTGAATTGTGGGACCTTGATGTTCACTCAGTTTGTCACAGGTGGACTCCTGACCAATTCTGGATGCATCTCAAGGATAATCAAAACAGGGTGTACAGGAACTGCAGAGAAGGTCTTAGGATACAGAACAAAGCAAGGTAAGCAATGGATAATACCCGAAAAAGCAGACAATATAAGAAAGGTTAAGGAGAAGATGCTCAGTACTAAATCTACAAGACTGAATGTACAAGGGAAGAGTACAAAATAAAGGACAAGGAGGTCAAGAGGAGTGCTAGAAGGGACAAAAGAACCTTTGTGGAAGAACTACCCAGCGAGGGAGAGAACGCTGCAGCTAAAAAGGCTTTGAGCACCGTACACAGGGTCACTAAACAGCTGAGTGATTATAGAACATCACGTTCTAAACCAATTAAAGAAAAGGCAGGTAAACTGCTAAAAACTGAGCAAGCTGCAAGATGGGTCCAACATTTTAAAGAAGCTCTGAATCTACCAAAGCCAGACACACCAGCAGATCCACAGCCAGTCGACATCAACACCGGCCCACCTTCCCAAGCTGAAGTAGAGGCTGCAATCAAAGCTTTAAAAATGGGAACACACCAGGTACAGACATGATACAGGGAGAGCTGCTAAGCCACTAGAATACTCACTGACCTGTTTGCCAAAGTTTGGGAAGATGATAACATCCCAAGGGGTCGGAGTGAAGGGCTCATATTCAAACTTCCTAAGAAAGGTGACCTCAGCAACTGTGACAACTGGCGTGGTATAACGCTCCTCTAAACAGCTAAGCTTGAAAACAAAGTCGAGACTTTATAACAGCAATGTAAAATCTGTCCTGCTTTATGGCTCAGAGTGCTGGAGGGTAATTCAACAAGACATGAGGAAAGTTGATGTCTTTCACAACTGCCTGCATAAGATCTGCAACATCTGTTGGCCAAACAAGATATCAAGTGAGGAGCTCTACGTCATAACAAACAGCAGGAACCTGTCCACTGAAATAAAGATGAGGAGACAGAGATGCCTGGGATATGTACTAAGAATACTAAAGGTTGCACTTAAATGGACACCACCAGGCAATAGGAACAGAGGAAGGCCAAAAACAACTTGGCGCAGAACAGTATCAACGAGCTGAATGAGATGGGTCTCTCGTGGGGCGAAGCTCAGGTCAAATCGAGAGAGTCCAGCGGCGCAGTATGAGCGTGACCTTATGTCCCTTTCGGGATGAAGAGGACAAGTAAGCACAGCTGAGGGTCCAACTAGTTTTCTGAAAGACTGATTTCAGTGTTATTTTTTTTTGCTGCACTTTAGAGGAGGCTCATTATGATCGTTTCCAGCTTCATATTTTCCTTGGCCTTTAATAGGGTAGCTTTACATGATCCACAGCTCAAATTAATCCATATTTATCTTACACTTGGGCTTGGATAACTCTCTGAAACAAGATGTTTCAGCTCGTCTCCTGATTGGCTGCTACCCAAACGTGAAAAACAGGAGTGGTGAGGTCACGGCTCTGGAGAGGCCAATCCATGACGGATAGTGTTCCAACGTGTGTTTTACTGCCCTGGCAGTGTGTTTGGGATCATTGTCTTGCTGAAACATGAAACTATTTGCAGATGCATCCAGATGCGATCCCGTCAACAAGAAGCTTTCCAGACGCTATTGTATGGTGGATCAAAATCTGATGGTACTTTTCTGTGTTCATAAGTCCATAAACTTTGAAAAGATCAGCCCCAAACCTTGACAGAGGCTCCGCTGTGTCGCACAGATGGCTGTAGACACTCACTGTTAAGGTACGTTCACACCGAACGCGATTGGCGCGGCGAATTTGCCTCTACCGCCTCTGTTTGGCCGCGCGGCGAATTCGCCCCTATTCGTGTGTCCAAAAGTGTGTTCATAACCACACGCAAATTCGCCTGATGCGAATTCGTGTGTGGGAGGAGCTACCGCCAACCTATCAGCCTCATTGCTACATCATGGAAGACATGGATGATGTTGAGAGTAGCTTGGAAAAAAAAAAAAAAAAAAAACAAA
>VUQH01000222.1:0-10127 GCA_015106775.1 Etroplus canarensis | reverse complement strand
TTCAGCGGGGGGTGTGTGTGTGTGTGTGTGTGTGTGTGTGTGTGTGTGTGTGTGTGTGTGTGTGTGTGCGTGTGTGTGCTCAGTAGTGCTTGTCACTGGTTATTTATGGGATGATAATAGCTTTTCTTGATGAGCAAAGTTTAGACAGCTTATAATATATACCGTTCACTTAGACAGTCACACTTTATGACCCATGCTGACTCTGACACTTCCAACATTCCTCCATTGTTTTTCCTACATCAACACTTTCTTTGCATACCTTTATTGTAGACAGTGAGTGTTTGGGGAATCGCTGCACCAAGTTGTAAGGTTCATTTCTCCAAAATGATCTCACATGTCCTGCCAGCAGTTCTCACTGCACTATCATTTGGAATGTGGAGTGATTTTTTTCTTGATAACTTTGGTTGTCTGTCACAGAATTTGTGGGTTCTGCATTTCTCAAGAGTGCAAGATTTTATACTCAGCATAACATTTTTGTTTGTCAGCAGAACAACGTGAAATGCAACAGACAAAACAACTTAAAATGAAAGCTCCTCATTTCTCAAATATTTGCTGTAAATGTTAACGTGGCAGGATTATCCCTCTGTGACTTTAACATTGAAGTCAGTGCTGTGACTGTCACAGCCTGGACTAAATAGCCACCACATGATAACTGGAGACATTTCTTAGAGGTTCCTAAGGTCCATATGGTGGTTCTGTGGTATTAATTTAGTGAAGATGTCGTGATAAACACATGTGGCTGCCACTCTTCCTGTCTGTTTGTCCACAGGGGCTTCTGTTTCTTCAACTCTGTGGCCATCGCTGCCAAGCAGCTCCAGCAGAAACTCAGCGTCAGCAAGATCCTCATTGTGGACTGGGTGAGGACCCACCGCATGACCGGTATCACTGGTCTCCACATGGACAGGGATAAACACACAAAAACACAGATGCGCAGGCACACAAATGTATTGTAGGTACAAAGAAGGTCCCAGATGCAAAGCAGCTCTGTACAGTAGCACTGCTATTTATCATTTAATTCAGTTAGACACTGTTATCTCTGGAAGCAATGTGTGAGCTGAACTGACACACTCCTACACCAGGATTGGAGTCGCTACTCAGAAAATGTAAAATATTAGACTTTATACATGACTTGATTTATTTACTCGTTGTAGCAAGTTTTATGTTCCAATTCTCTTTATGTTACTTTTACATTACTCAGCAGCCCTTATTTTTTGCCATATAATTGCCAGTTCAGACTGAAATTTTATGCAAACATTATAAGCACAAATTTCTATGCTAATAAAGAGTATATACAAGATCTTTGCACATATTAGTAATGTGCATATCATCATCATTCCAAATTGTAGTGTTCTGCTATTTTATTCTGTCTTTCCTAGAAACTGGGGTCAGGCTAGTGCATGTAAAAGCTTCCTTTTTGTTTTCTTTGTTTGTCTAATCCACCTATTATACACATAAGTGAAGGAATTTTGTAAGCCCCAACTCTGACCCATATAAACATGAGCGGATATTGATCTACAGCCAGATGGTCATCTCTCTTCAGAAAACTTGTATATGATCCTACACACGCCACATGCTCTATGGCATATTACTGCATCAACAATAACCAGCTTATCAAAAAGCATTGAGTTAAAATGCATTTGCCACTGACAGCGAAAAGCATGCATGTTTTACAGATCCTTCTTCCTACATTATGGGTCACATTTTAAACATGTGCTTTAGAGTAAATATAATACAAAACATAATGTAAAACTTAAAAAGATTTATTTGATCATTTGGATAGTTCTAAATCTGCCTGGGTTACAGTTTTGTGTAAAATACCAGCATGAACAGCTTTCTAACTTTTCATCTAATCACTGTCCAGGATGTGCACCACGGCAATGGCACCCAGGAAGCCTTCTATAATGACCCAAGCGTGCTGTACATCTCTCTACATCGTTATGACAATGGCAACTTTTTTCCTGGTAGTGGAGATCCCAGTGAGGTACATACAAAACACACCTCTACAGCTATGCTGTCCTTTTCTGCTTATTGCTTTTTGTGAATAAATTATCTCAACAATAGCAAATGGTCAAAGGACTGGCACTTATAAAGGGCTTTTCTACTCTGAAAACTTCATACAGTGCTTTATTCTGTACCTGTAAACACATTTAACTATGGCATACACATTTGCACTCCAGTGGATGCATCATTCAATGCTCTGCCCAAGGACACTTTGGCATGTTGGCTGAAGGAGCTGGGGATCAAACCACAAACCTTCCAATTAGAGGACAACCTGCTCTACTTCCTAAGCCACAGCGACCACAGGTTCTTTTTGTACAGCAGATGATTTCAGTAGGTTTTTGACAATGATGCAACTATTTTTTCATTGCTAATTTGACTCCCTGAGATACTTTATACCAATGCAATCCAAGTCTCTTGAAGATAGATACATTGGTATAATAGTGTTTGGTAATTTTGTGATTCCAGTGGGATATTAGGGATCTCAGAGGCTCGTGTTTAGCATTTACTTGTCAAAACAAGAAGAATTATTGAGCATTAAATCAAAAAATAAACTACATGAAATGAACTCACACTTGCAACATCAGTTTGGTCGTAATGACTTACTTTCCATGATTGCAGTCTGCACTACGATTGTATTGTGTAGCAGTGTAAGATTTTAGGATTGAAATATCTGACCAGTCAGAGCAAGGACAATTACTTCAAACATTTTTCTAATGCTGCTGGATTCATGACACTATAATTATAATCTGAGCACAAAGTCTTTGGAAGGTTTAATCAGTTAGGCTACTGAGCATCATTTAAAATTGTGTTATAGCTGTAGATAAAAAAAACTGGAAGTATCATATGCTTACTCACTTTTGTCAACTCTCAGTGCTGCATCATCTTTGTAAGCAATGATAACATATTCATAGTAAAATTTCCAAATGCTCCATATGTGTTTATCCAGTGAATTCACCATGAGTTCATTGCGTTGTGTTTGTATCTGCTAGAATTTTGCTTCCTTACTTCTAGTTTATGTGGGCAACTTCAGGTCTTTGGATGTCAAAACTTCACAACAGGATGTGTACGGTTGAATTGCATGCCTATGTTTGCACACAGGAAATAAATTGAGATGCCTATGAATTCCGCCTGTGGTCTTACCAGCAACTAAGTGTGATGACAACCCTCAGGCAGATGAATTGACCCCAACTCATGCTGGCATTCACCACCCGTTCAGTCCCCCACATTCCCTCCTATATTCTCCCATCTTCCCCCACAATAATGAGGATAAAATAGTCAATGTTTTCCCATAAAATCCCGTGAGGAGGGGCGCTACATAAAACGCTTTGTTGGCTTAGATGTGGCTTTGCCTTAAGTGGCCTCTCAACCTCTGTTGAGCAGTGTGGTAAACCTCTGGAGTCTCGCTGTCCCCCGTATAGGTATATAACGCACCATGGGGTAGTGGTGTGATGTCATAGGCATAACAGAGAATGCCTAGTACCTCACAGAAACAGCACAAGCTTAATCCAGTCCAGCAATTCTTGAAACATGAAAGAGAGAAAGAGGACAGAAGGGAGTGCAAGAAACTTGGAGCTATAGAACTAGTTGTGTATGTGTGTCTTTGTGGATGTGCACGTGTGTGTGCATGTGGGTACATTACCAGTTGGCAGAGGACAGCAAGCCTCATGTGTTTTTCGTTTGCCCTGTGAACATCCCGTTCACTGAGAGAAGAATGGAGACAGACGCTCTGTGATGCTCATCAGCATTCTTTTCTCTTTCAAGCATCCTCTCACACCCATGCACACACACACACACACATACATGCACACTAAGAAAATTACCACGTCTTTGCCAAGACTATGTCAATCAACCTCCTCAATCTCCCCTCAAACTGACACATTGACTGATGGTGAAAGGCCTAGAGAACAGCTAAATGACTGCTAGCAGGACTACAAAGAGAGAGACAAGAATCCTTAAACCTTCTTTCCAAGACCCGGGACTCGGTTCACACTCTGCCCCAAAATATGTGAGGTCAAACTGAGAGGAGTTCCACAGACTCTGCTTGGCAACTTCAGTTACATGCCAAGCTGAATACAGCTAAAAAAATCACTGAAAACATTTACAGCATGTGAAATGAGTAGCATAGATTGGCATGCCATGTCTTTTTCATTTGACATGTCATGCATATCAAACTCTCTAAACGGCCATATAAATAATACACATTATACAGCCAATCCAATTACATATATTTTCAGCACATAAAAAACTATAAACCTTACGGTATGTGATTCTTGCTCATTGTTTTTTTAATATATTTCATGTAGCAATTGCCAAATGAAAAATACTTCCCAGTGTAGCTGTAAGCCTAAAGCTTGGGAACCATAAACGGGTGTAACTCTGTTGTGGCTCAGAGTGATTTATAAGGCCATTTGACAAATTGTATCAAAATCAAAATGGAGGGACAGGGGTGTTGAATTAACAGCCATCCGTCTTTCATTTAGGAATCATAATCACTCCCTGGTGCTGCGTTAAAGAGATGCAGCCACTTTGCCTTGGTTGCTGCTATGCAAAAGTTTTGCAACAGCGGTGCTGATTTTGTGAACATTTGACACAAATCTATCAGCGTCATACAATTTCTCAACTTTCACTGGGACTCATTAACTTCCTTGACATTCACAGAGATTCTTTCTCTCTGACACACACTTTCTCCCCTCTCTTCTTCCCTTTATCCAGGTGGGTACAGGTGCAGGCGAGGGCTTCAATGTGAATGTGGGATGGACCGGAGGATTGAACCCTCCAATGGGTGATGCTGAATACCTGGCTGCATTCAGGTAAAGAGTGAACTCAAGGTGTCTTCAAATTTATTTTAATACTGCAGTGAGCAATTAAAAAGAAAAATAAAAGGTCTATACTGTTGTTTCATCACATTCAATGGTTTTACCAGCAAAATGAATATATTTGCCAACATACAGTATAAAATTTTGTGCAAAGATATTGCTTTGATGCTTACTGGTTTCAGGTTAAAGCTCAGCAAGCCTGTAATTGCCTGCTGAATATTTGGTTTTAAAGCCATAATTCACTTATCTCCTCCTTTTTTATATCAGAGCTTATATCTATATATGAATATAACAGCTGTGCTTGAGACTCAGGCACCTATGCCAGCACTTTATCCATTTAGTGTCATCCACACACATCTGTAATACACAAGCTGATCGCTTCCAGGTCTGCTACACAGGTAAAACACAGTATGTTTAAATGATAATATCACTGATACACATGCTGAATATAAACCAGCTGTTAGCCAGAGTCAGTACAGTTTGTATGGAAAGTGCTAAACAATAATGTGTTTTTTTAAATATCTGTAATTATACATTAGCAATATCATAGTTGAGCTAATTCCAAACCCTTACATAAGCGTGTTATCCAGACACACCTTTGGTCTCACCACACTTTTAATTTCATTCAAGCTATTTTTCCTGAATGAATATGGTTTGGTTCTGTACTCCACTCTCTAAACACGTAATGAACTCAGAATGTTTCTGTCAGCAACACTGGCTCGCCACCAGATGATTAAACACTCTACTTGGTGCTGCATGCAGCAGACACAGTGGGTGGGCCCCTCGTCAACGGAAAGATGCTAATGAGCTAACCCATACTGGTAAAATCCATAGAGCCAATAGGCATCCTTGGAAACACTAAGTCCAGTGTTTACTGGAGCCCTGGATACTAATTAAGGAACAACTGGTCCTTTCCTGAGCAGGCGTCTGGTTTTGGTATTTTTTATCCAGTTTGGGGAATGGCAAGTGTTTTCATGTGTAAAACTTCCTCAATAAACCACAGTATAGTACTGTACTGTATTGTGTGTTACACATAGAAACTAATATCAAATCATAGCTCTGTGGTTCAGGAGTGTCGTGGTGGTCCAGTGGTTTGAGGTACATACTGTGTAGCTGTGTCCAGGACAACCTTTATTGTATGTCATCATGGGGGGACCAAAATTCCCTAGTGATAGTTATAATTGGTTGGGGTTAGGGTTAGAAATAAAAAACAAAATGCATTTTGTTTGAATAACTTTTAGTGAACTTTGCCACCATTGTGTGAATTAGCTGGAATAAATGCATAACATGCTTTACAGACAAAATTTAATGCATCATGAATTTGTGTTTATGCAATTAAGTCTACCAAGCCCCATGCCAGTTTTGTAATTCAATTTGAATACTTGATTTAGATGACAGCGTGTTCCAGACTGTGTGTTTCTCTTCTGGATGGAACAGAAAACTAGCCAGAGTGCGGTTGATGATGATGTGTGTCTCTGTTTTTGGGTGTGTATCGGAGAAATATTGTGGTTGAGAGTGGTGGTGGGACTGTAGAACAATCAAGAGAGGGCTCATCTGCATTGAGCTTAATCGTCATGATGTAGTGTGCATATGTGTTACAGATTACCGTGGTGGTAGGATTTTAAGGTGAGTGGAATCACTGGTAGCACAGCACACATGTAACTTCCAGTCTCAAAGGGATAGTATGCATATAGCAACTTGTGCGTGGCATGTATGTGAATGTATATGCTCTTCCTGTGTATTTCCAAGTGGCTACTGACCAAGGATGAACTATGGAGGAGAAGAGAATAGAGCAGAAGAGAGGAGAAGAAGTGGGGGGTACATTGTTAGGGAATCCAAAGGCGGCGTAATTAGGCCCAATGGATCCCAGATGGCTGGCTGTCAGTGACGTGAGAAGAGGGACGAGCTCCTAATAGGAACCATACGCACACAAACGCCTTTGAACTGCCGCTGAGAGAGAGCGGGGGGAAGAGAGAGAGTGAGAAAGAATCAAACACGGCATGGGCCGTGTGCTCTTGCTAAAAAACTGGCAGTGGGATACAAGAGGAAGTAAGACAGAGAGCATAGAAGCAAGAAAAGCGGGCTCACATAAGAAGAGTTTACAGTGTGTGCACATCTCAGAACATATATATAAGAAGTGTTTCATACTGTTATAGATTCTTTGCTCGTAGTGTTTTTTTCTTTTTCACACACACACACACACACGCACACACACACACACACACACACACACATATATATATATATATATATATATATATTTATCTCCAAATCCAAAAGGGTATGCAGAGCACTCTTGCTTCCTATTTTTTTATCAGGGTTCTGCTTCACATTTAAACAGTTGCACACATTCACACCTGGGAGGTGCCCCACCTTCCAGGGTTGGCTGCTTACCAGGAGTGGATCAAGAACAGGGATGAAGTATTTGGAGTATTGCCTTTGATAATTTCTCTTTTCATGATTTCAAATAGGAGGGGCTATTTGCAATCACTTGCGATTAAGTAAGTGATTGCAGTTAACAATCCAGAAAAAACTCCTGCAGTGTAAGAATGTGCCTTGTGAAAGTCAGTCAATTCAGTTGCATTTTTTTAAAAGTTGCAGGCAACCCAAATTCTCTTCATTACAATAATTAATCTATTTCCGCCTGCTCTGATGTTAATTCGATCACACATTACATTGTGCTCACCCCTCCCAGTTCTCATTTTCTCACAAATCATGAACACCTGTTGAAAAAATGACTTCTTAAATGTGCTATCCAATTTCTGCCTGGCCACATGGATTGATGAATGTAACATAACATCAAGTATTTTCTTTACACCATTGTGTTTCCTCAGAGCTGTGGTGATGCCCATCGCTCACGAATTTTCCCCTGATGTCGTGCTGGTGTCAGCTGGCTTTGATGCTGTTGAAGGACATTCATCATCACTGGGAGGATACAGGGTCACAGCCAAGTGTAAGGTTCAACCCGCCTCCCATTCAACACACATTCAAATTAACATGCTCTTGCACACAAAAGTGCATGAATGAGTCACTTTGTACCATGTGTTACGATAAATATTTCCTTGTCCTGTATTTGGTAGATTCATTAGTATTATAATTACAAAGGTTGGCCATCCCTCACAGACTGTTGTCAGACAGATAAACACTCTTTTACACTGTGCAGACCTAGTATTCACATCAGATATTAACATTGTTGTGTAAGTTATGAATCAAACAATTTCTGAGTGTAAATTTGTAGAGAAGATAAAGTTTGTTTGTAGACATATTCTAGAAAAGTTTTGTTTACACAAACTAATTTTCATTTTTAAATAAACCTTAGCATCATAATAGACTGTATATAAAATGGATATAGCCAGTATTATGTGACCCAACAATTTGTAAAGACTTGTTTTGAAGATTTGAATATTATGGCCATTGCCATTCTTTCTCTTTCTCTTTTTTGAAACCAAAAATTACCATATGTGGATGAGCAAGTAGGGTGCTAATTATCGCTTGCAAGTTTGGTTACCAAACTGTAAACTGTATGGATGCATCACACAGATACAAATACCTGCTTGTCAGTGCTAACAAATGAATAAAAATGTTAAACTGACTCACTAAAACTTGAGCACGGACTTTTGGTGAGTTTCTTCAATTGTTAGTGCCACTGTTTTATGTAGTGAGCCGTATTATTTGTCTGATAATTACATTAAAAATCCTCCAAAAGGCATCTACACATAAACACAGTCTAGAGGCCCAGTTCAACATCTCAATCTTGTGGAAACAAAGCAACAAGCTGGCTGCCTGTGTCAGTGCACCTGCCACTCAAAGCAGCCACATCTCTAATTTTACAACCTTTATGCCTTATAAAATGTAAATAATTTTTTCTTAAAAACATCCTGTACAGTTGTCTTGAAGGTGGACATGAGCTATCCAGACTAAAATAATTTGTTGGTACCAGGCTGTAAACATGCTTTTTTCTGCTGTAAAGTTGGGCTTTTTAACATGGGAGTCAGCGGGGATTTTGACACTACAACATTGGGTTAATTTTGCAGGCCCAAGCTCCCTGCTTGATGGAAGCTTAAGTCAACAAAATATTATGGATTGAGCATAAAACTATTCTCAGTAAATTGTTAGTGTGAGACTGCTGTGTGAAATGTGGGTAACTTTTCACAGCACTGATGGATTCCTTGTCCAGTTGATTTATGTCTCAACCTTTGTGTGTTTGATTTTGTGTATGTTTTGTTCTCCACCAGGTTTTGGCTTCTTGACCCGTCAGCTGATGTCACTGGCTGGGGGTAAGGTGATCATGGCTCTGGAAGGCGGGCATGACCTCAAAGCTATCTGTGATGCTTCTGAAGCTTGTGTCAGTGCCTTGCTGGGCATGGAGGTGGGATGTGTTTTTGCACATACAGACTATGTGTGTCTTTTTACAGATCCATACTGTACATTTCATCCTCTAACCACTGACTGTGCCATGTATGACAGGTGGAGCCTCTGTCCCAGTCTGTTTTGGACCAGAAGCCTTATGAAAATGCAGTGCTTTCTCTGCAGAGAGTCATCCAGGTTCATGGTGAGAACACAACACACCATACAGCATATAAACTCTTGCAAACAACCAGTGGAACAACAAGTTAAATGAACAGCAAGGCATCATACAGATCTTCAGTTTCACCACCAGTTTGAAAAGATTTTTTCCAGTTTCAGTTCTTCTTCTACAGCTGTTGCTGTATTTTTTTAACTGCCCTGTAAATGCACAGTACCTCCTTCATTTTCCATTATTTCCCTCAGTTTCTTTTACTGTCTCACTCTCCAAGATACGCTGTGTAAGTCATAAACACCTCAAAATTGTCAAAATAAATACTAGGTAAAAAAAAACAAATGTCCATTATTAACTTGTTTGAAGTGAACGACCTTTAATACACGCTGGATAAACTGGCTTTAAGCACATAAGAGCAGTATTTCTTAGGAAAGGTGTTGTGTTGGGAAAGTTGTTAATGCTCCTTGAGCTGAAGTACATGCTTTTATTTGAAGATGAGATCAAAGAAAAATCATGTTGGCAAAATTAACCGATATGTTCTCCACCTTATACATGAGAGGATTTCAAGTAAGTCAAATTATTTTAATACAAGCCCAAAAATCAAATCATACTTCTGTACCATCTGCCTCCTCAGACCTTCCATTCATAATAAAAAGAGACACCTCAAGATGGGCAACAGAGGAGGAAGAGCAAAATTACACCATTATTAATTACAGTCAATGTAGAGATTTTACTTTTTTATGTGAATTTTTGTCTGCGTTTTCTAGCCAAAATATTTAGCTTGATTAAAA
>VUQH01000218.1:45170-67755 GCA_015106775.1 Etroplus canarensis | reverse complement strand
CCATTGCCACAGGGGTATACAATCCAACACCTAGCCATGCAGTCTGCCTTTACAAACATTTGTGAGAGTGAGTCATTTTGAAGAGCTTACTGAATTCAAGCATGGCACTGTAATAGGATGCCACCTTTGCAACAAGTCAGTTTGTGAAATTTCTTCCAAACATTAATATTCCTCCGTTACTGTAATTGCAAAGTGGAAGTGTTTTAGGAACCACCGTAACTTAGTCATGAAGTGGCAGATCACAAAAAGTTATCAAAACAAGGCGCTGAGTGTTGAGGTACATAGTTCAAAAAAGTTGCTAATGCTCTGCTGATTCAGGAACTGCAGAGTTCCAAATATCCTCTGACATTAACATCATCACAAAAACTGTGCGCTGGGAGCTTCATGGCATGGGTTTTTTTATGGCAAAGCAGCTGTATGAAAGCCATACATACTAAGCACAGTGCCAAACATCGCACAGAGTGGTGTAAAGCACATGACCAGTGGAGTCTGGAGCAGTGGAAATGTGTTCTGTGTAGTGACTGATAAGAGACTTTTCTATCTGGCAGTCTGATAGTTTGGGAACAATTTGAGGAAGGCCCATTTCTGCACAAAGCAAAGAACTTGTGTGGAAAAACTTGATTGGGCTGCACAGAGCCTTGACCTCAACCCCTTTGGGATGAACTAGAATAGAAATTGTGAGCCAGGCCCTTGCATCCAACATCAGTATCTGAGCTCAGAAATGCTCTTCTGGATGAATGGGCAAAAATTCCCACTCACTCTAAAATCTTGTAGAGAACCTTCCCAGAAAAGTGGAAGCTGTTATAGCTGCAAAGGGGGAACAACTCCATATTAATGCTCATGGGTTTAGAAAGGATTGTCATCAAAGCTCCTGTCCGTTTAATGAGTAGGTGACAAAACTTTTCGGTATAAATATTTAATTCATTTCAGATGTAAAGCAAATTAGGAGATGTGTGAGTGACCGCTCTCCCACCCTCTCTCTTCAGGTGTGTTTCGTGGAGGTCACGACACGCTGGTTCGGGCTCGGCTCGCACTGGCTGACGGCGTCACCATGCAGGTCACGGTTCGTAGTGGAGAAGAGACTGTCGTTGACGTCATCTTGGCTTCGGTGGGCTAAAGTGTTCATTGTATAGTTTTGTGCCAACCTCAACACGTTTCATTTCTGCTCAACCAACTACAACATCACATAGCTCTTCACAGATCTGAAATTATAATGCTATTGTGATTATGTTGACAAAATGTTTTATTACTTCTAGTATATAATTTCTTGCTGCTTCTTTATATTTTCTGCTGGTCCTGATGTTTTGTCATCTGTCGAATCTACAATAAATCCTGACTGTCAAAATGCTGATGGATTAGAATTGGTTATAAAGACATGTTCCTTTTTTATTTCTTACAAAACTAGTTTTATTTGAAGAAAATCTGACATTTAGTCACTGACATCAAGAGAAATAGAAAATTATATCAAAATTCATTCAGAATGCAGCTGATTGCAGGACTTGGACAACACGAAGTGGAGAGAATCAAAACAGTGTGCCACATATAAACTCAATGCTCACACATCCTAACAGTACTTAAAATTAATATTACCCATCACACTTCTTCATTCAATCCCACCCATTTCAGGACACATGCGTTTAAGCTCACATTTTCCATCATCCGTGGCAGTAATGAACATTTCAGGGATTGGTGCTGGTAAATTAGCTGTGATCAAATCTCATACTGATGCAGCATTTTTTCTGGTTACAATCATTAGGACAGGTCAGCAGGTTTTATTATCACTCGGTTGCATCTGGTATCCCTTCAGAAAGAGTGAATAAAATTGAAATACGCATTTAAGAAGCCAGTGGGATCTTCTAGCTGTGGGTAGTGACTGATGTGTTCATCCAAAACTGTAACTGTGGACCTTTGGACCAGCTGTCTGCAGAAACAAAACAAAAAACTTAAGTAAACTTATGGCCCACAAATACATTCAGAGGGCAAAAAGGGCACAGCCAAAGGTACGTTAAGAAAATTAACAATATTTCCTTCTTTGAAAATATATAGAGGAAATGGCTTTAGTTTTAGACTTTCTCAATCTGGTCAGATTTGACAACATTATCTCCCTGGATGAGGCTTTGACAAACAAGTGAGGCTTGTGTGAAACAACCGTCTACACAAAGTGTCATTTGTAACGTAATTGCCTACCTTAAATTTTGCCCCTGACAAATATCCTCCATGCAGCAATGATTCAAAATACTGAAACTGATTAAAAACTGAACTGAAACTAAAGATTTTTCAAATAACTTAAAAGTCATTGACTTAGACGCTCATCCGGCTCACGGGCCCTCACAATTCACAGGTTACTGTAATGTGTGTAGTACAGAAAGAAAGTGATAAGTTGTCATTGTTTGGCTAAACTGCACAAACTAATGAGAATTAAAATTCACTGAGAAGTCAAAGAGGCTCACAAACAGACACATCCAGGCCAACGCCCCTAGCTCTTAACTGGCCCTAACTTAGCTTAAGACGTTATTACGCCATAAACAAACCTAATGACATTTATATACAGAAGGCAGAGGGGCACATGCAAACACTCATTTTACAAACACTACAATCCAGACCAATACTCATAGTAGTAGCAATTCTTGTGAAAATTGAAAAGTGCCTGGAAAACAACAAATGTGGCCTTGACCTTGAACACAGTTTGTATGACAACCCATCACGTGATCACTGTGCAGGTTTCACTAAAATCTGAGTAGTGATTCTTGTGAATTGTGGATGAATGCCTATCCACAGCATTAGCTCATCAGTCCTCATGGGCTAAGGCCTGGCCAATAAATGCTCACCAACGAGATCCTCCCCCGAGCCTATCTCCAGGGTGGCCTTGGTAATCCCAGTCCGGTAGAGGTAATATGGTCCATGATTTTGTTCTCCATAGAGCGCTTCTGAATCACACCTCACCCAGGACTGATCTGTCTTGGGACACCCAACCAATATAGCTCCCGAGTTCACCAAGGCACACAAACCCCTCCACCATGATAAGGTGGCTATTCATGGAGGAGAAAATGAAATAGAAATAAAATCTAACTGGAAATTGCAAAAATACAATAACTAATATGAATAAAGCTGATTATATTAATTGCGCAAAAGGCAGTCAAAAAAATTCAGCTGCGGTAATGAGGGAAAAAAATCCAGAAAACAGTAAGTCAGAACATCAGTGTCGATGGAAAACCCTCAAAAATGTGGAATAAGCACTAGGGCCACTGTGAAGTCACCATAATTTCACATTTACTCTCTGCTTACAAACCCCAACTGATAAGATTGTATCACAAATTCCTTCACATTTTAAACTCAGGCTCACTGAACACAGGACATAAGGCAAGTGACAAAGGAACAAAATCCAATAGCCCAACAAAGGCCACTTTTCACATTCATCTGTTATTCAACCTAAATTTTCTTTCACACTCAGTAACATTACTGAACAATGTTACCCTTGGCTGTGGAGTGCCACGCATAATCTAATTGGGGTTTAAGAATTGGATGAAGGGGAAACTCACTGGTAAAGACGGATGAACTGGGGATGGGGGTTGACTGGGTCCAGGGGTCCGTAGATCATGTGCACTAAAACACAAGGGAAAAAGGTGAGTGAGGAAAAAAACAGACAGAGGAACAACGAAGAATGGAAGGGGTTAAATTAAACAGCAAATACTGGAGTTACTTTTGCTAAGATGCTGCATTTTCATGAGGTCTGTGACACACACACACACAGAGTTCCTCTGCCTCCTGAGCTCTCAGTCACAGATGGGACTAAGCAGCTTAGCATCAGCGGCTCTCTAGCTAAGGCTGCTGACACCTTAAGAAATTATTTTGCGCACACAAAAGCCACCCTCTGATTTATTAACACGCGCACCAGGATGTGTGATGCAACCGCGAGCTTACGTGGGACGGTTGTGGAAGTGAGCGCTCCCACCCATCGCTCTCTGTGTTTCAGTCTCTGGTTGATAAACTGCAGAATACTGGGGAGGAGATGGAAGACAAAATTAGAACTGAGTGAGTAGTAATAAAAAATAAAATCATTTGAGCGCAAAACGAGCGACCAAACACGCGCACGCACCTGTCCAGAACTAAGTTGCCGTCATTGTAGCGTAACCCCGTCCACATGTCCCAGAACTCAGCGTCTGTGGGCTGCGTGTACGGACCGAACACTTCGCCAATCCTGCCAGTCAGAGAACAAAGTCCAGCATCCAATCACACAACCTCCTACTGCTGTTTTCCATCTCTAACTTGGGCACAAAACTCATCTCCTCTTACCCTCTTTGAAAGATTGCGTAGTTGGTGAGACGCGTCAGAACCGGAGCCAGAAAACTGGAGTCCTTCAGAAGCTTAAAGGAAAACACAGAAATCTTTCTGGGAGAACAGCACCAGCCAGACAGCCACCCTAGAAATTTCACTCCATTCACCCCAGCTTAGTACATTACATCACTAAAGCTGGAAAAGCAGGATGAAGAAAACAAAGGTGACTCACCAGCTGTAGCAGCCGTGGGTGGTGTGTTTCTGGGAATAATCCTTTTGGAAAGAAGAGTGTCAGCAATGCCTGTGACTTTTACTTCAGAACAATAAGATCTGGAATGATTCACACTTAACTACAATTAGTGAGGTTAAAATAATTCTAATACATTATTACACTGCCCGGCCAAAAAAAAAGTCATCACCAAAAAAAAAGGTCACACGCACTAATATTTCGTTGAACCGCCTTTAGCTTTGATTACGGCACGCATTCGCTGTGGCATTGTTTCGATAAGCTTCTGCAATGTCCCTAAGGACCCAAATACCAGTGACCCCTGTTCACTTCAATGGGGCTGTGTGCAGATATTGGAGCACTACAAATACCTCAGTGTTCACATTAAACACACAGAAGCCATCTACAAGAAGGGCAGAGCTGTCTCTATTTTCTGAGACAAGTCAGCTCCTTTAATATCTGCTGGACGATTCTCAGGATGTTTTACAAGTCTGTGGTGGCCAGTGCCATCCACTATTCTGTCGTGTTAGGGCAGAAGACTGAGAGTTGCGGACACCAACAGACTCAAAACTTATTGGGAGCCTGCAAGGCCAATTGTAATGTTGTGAGTGTGGAGCTTGAATCTCGGTGTCAGAAAGGGGGAGGCTGTGCAAGTTAGGGACAAGATTGGACAATCCTTCACACCCTCATCATGACATACTGGACAGGCACAGGAGTATGTTGGGCAGCAGACTCATTCTACCATGATGCAACAGAACGCCACCGTAAATCATTCCCGCCTGTGGTCATCAAACTCCTCCCTGCGACTCCTTGACCACTTCATATTGTATATATTAAATATTGGATATAGTGTTTAACTATGGAATTACTTATGTTACATATTGCAATTCATACAGCGATGTTTATTTGTTTATTCATTTTAAGCAGAATCTTACCTTTAAAATTCATATTTTTACACACACACACACACACACACACACACACACACACACAGAGCCCGGCCAAAAAAAAAGTCGCCACCAAAAAAAAAAGGTCACGCACTCTAATATTTCGTTGGACCGCCTTTAAGCTTTGATTACAGCACGCGTTTGCTGTGGCATTGTTTCAATAAGCTTCTGCAATGTCACAAGATTTATTTCCATCTAGTGTTGCATTAATTTTTCACCAAGATCTTGCACTGATGATGGTAGAGTCTGACCGCTGCGCAAAGCATTCTCCAGCACATCTCAAAGATTCTCAATGGGGTTAAGGTCTGGACTCTGTGGTGGCCAATCCATGTGTGAATATGATGTCTCATGCTCCCTGAACCACTCTTTCACAATTTGAGCCCGATGAATCCTGGCATTGTCATCTTGGAACATGCCCGTGCCATCAGGGAAGAAAAAATCCATTGATGGAATAACCTGGTCATTCAGCATATTCAGGTAGTCAGCTGACCTCATTGCTGAACCTAGACCTGACCAACTGCAGCAACCCCAGATCATAGCACTGCCCCCACAGGCTTGTACAGTAGGCACTAGGCATGATGGGTGCATCACTTCATCCAGGTGGTGACTTTTTTTTTGGCCGGGCAGTGTATAATACCTATTAAAACTGAGGAAATGATCTGTCTTTAACTTTGATTATTGTGATTTTTTTTTCTTTTTGGGATAATCAATTTAAATAACTGCAGTCATAACTTTACAAAAGCATGGCAAAAGTACAGTTATTTACAATATCACATGCTCACAGGTCACTTCATGAGGTAAACCTTGCTAGTACCAGGTTGGAGCCGCTTTTGCCTTCAGAACTGCCTGAATTCTTGGTGTGCTGGAAACGTTCTACATACTGACACGATGGCATCACCAAATTCTGATCCTACCATCTGAACTTTTCAGCAGAAATTAAGACTCATCAGACCAGCCAACATTTTTCCAATCTTCTATCATTCAATTTTGGTGAACATGCGTAAATTGTACACTTTTTTAAAAAAAAAATCCATAAAAATTATGGTAAAAAACTGTGAAATGGCAGTGATAGACTGTAAAAGCTAAATAGTATTTTACAATTGTAGAGACATTAAATTATCATAAATCGAGGAACAGTACGTAACTTTAGCATATTTTTTTATTTTTTATTTTTTAAACAGTGAACTACTGGTGACCACAGCTGCTGGCAATTCACCGTAAATTTCCTGTTTTTAGCTGACAGGAGTGGCATCCGGTGTGGTCTACTGCTGCTGTAGCCCATCTGCTTCAAGGATTGACATGCTGTGTGTTGAGAGATGCTCTTCTGCATACCTTAGTTTAAATGAGAGGTTAAGTGAGTTGCTTTTGCCTTCCTATCAGCTCGAAGCAGTCTGGTCGCTCTCCTCTGCCCAGAGAACAGCTGCTCATCGGAAATGTTCTCTTTTTTGGACCTTCCACTGTAAACCTTAGAGATGTTTGTGGCCCAGCACGTCAGCAGTTTCTGAAATACTCGTTCATGCTCACAGTTCCTTGAATCACCTTTCTTCCCCATTCTGAAGCTTGGTTTCTTCAGCAGGTTGTCTTGACCATGCCTAAATGCACGGAGTCGTTGCCACGTGATTGACCGATCAAACACTTGTGTTAATGGGCAGCTGCAACGGCGTACCTGATGAAGTGGCCAGTGAGCATATGTGCGTGATCACAAACGTAACATTTATTTAATAAATATCAGTTATTAAACAAAAACAATAACTAATTTAAATTCAGTTTAATTTTAGAGTGCAGCTTCAACTGAGCTTGTTAGAACATGAACATAATCAGTTTTAACATGAAATACAGAAAATCTGATCTGCAGCTTTTAGCTGATATGCAGTCAAAATGTTGGAGGAATCAGAAGTTTTTGATAACTGCACGATGTTTTTTATTCTCGTTCACCTCACCTGCTTAGGAATAACAGAAGCACTACTGTTTATACTATCTCCAAAGAAAATAGTGTGCACTGTACCTCCATTAGAAAGACAGAGGCTGTTTAACGTCAGGTGACCCGTGCGATTTTGGTCGCTCCTACCGTGGGAAAAGGACAGAGGGGAAAAAAAAACAGCACAGGTGAGCGGTACATGAGTTTACACTGTTTTGATGACCTGCATAAAAACACCGACCTGTAGAGGAGCTCCAGGGCCACAGTGTCTCCATAGTCATGGGACACCAGGTTCACTCGCTGGTTGCTCAGACCCAGGTGGGCCACCAGGGCTTCCACCACGCTGGCCTGCTCAAAGATGGAGTACCTGTGGGGCCGCTGGGAGGTGACGACACAGGAGAAGATCAGTTACACCCCCTTTTGATGAGCACGAAACCACCACACATGATCGCACTCTGATGGATGCCTGTGGAGCAATTTGGGGTGGAGCAATTTGGGGTTGAGTGCCCCCCCCCTCAAGCCACCCTGCTATACCCACCGGCTTGTCACTGAAGCCAAAACCGAGGAAGTCCAGCGAAATGACTCGATGGAACCGCTGCGTGAGCGGGTCCCAGATCTGCAAGAGGGGAAACAGAAAAGATGGGTGCAGGTCCAACAGTTGGAATTTGCCCACACACTGAGACACATGCAGGAGGGGGGCACCTTGTTCCAGTCATAGCTGGAGGTGGGGAAGCCGTGGAGGAGAATGACAACGTCTGAGCTTCCCAAAGCACCGAAGGAGTCTGAGGACAGAAGAAGACACCACACAGGTCAAAGATATGTGCACGTACTGCCCGGTAGCCTTCCTCACGGCTGATCTGGCAGTACTGACACCAGCGTGTTACCTCTGTAGAAGATTTTCCAGCCTCTGAAGTGGAAGACCTGCCCGTCGCCGTGCCACTTCTGCAGCGCAGGGGACAGCTGGGGAGGCGGGATGTGCAGGTACACGGCCACCAGCGGGATGCAAATCAAACCCACGTGGATCCACCACTCTCTCATCTTGAGCTCAGCCGTGGGAGGGGGGGACAGTCATATTCCTGCCTCTGAGAGACGGAAACATGAGCAAAACAAGCAGGGGGGAGTCACACTAATGCGCGTGCTCACACGGGTCATGCTGCAAATGCAGGGGAAAAGGCCACATATAACCACACGGAGCCGAGCTACGTTAAAATGGTCGATAACTCGTTTGTTGAATGACACTGACACCGCTGCGGGCTGCCGTACCTTCACAAGTGTTGCGACCTGTCTTCAGCAGACCTTCGCCCCGTATTTACGATCCATTACTGCGGAGGAAATTCCTGCGGAGCGGAAAGCAGCAACACTTTCCAGTGAGAGGAAAAGCGCCAAGAGGGCTCACTCTGCCGCTTTTAACGGGGCCAGTAAGTGTTGATCGAGTCAGGTCAACGACAGAGCCCAGCAGTGTGTTTGGTTTTGGTTCTTGGAGTCAAGACAGAGTAAGTCAACATGTTAATACACAATCTTTGATTATTTGACAGGAGGGCGGCACAGTGCCATCTGCTGGTCTGGATGTGTAGCAGGATTTATTAGTATGACTATATTTATTCACAGAATAGTGTAGTGGTTTACACATTCGCCTCACAAGCGAAAGGTCCCTGATTCGATTCCGGAGGGGCACACGTTAGGAAGGGCATCCAGCATAAAACCTCTGACAAATTACCAGTGAGGATTAATCCACTGTGTCGACCCCTTGGGGAGAATACAAGGAAACAGCCAAAGGTACATTTTTATTCACAGAATATCAGCTGAGACTAAAATAATTTGCTATTTGATGTAATTATATTCTTTTTTTAAATTATTCTGTTTGTTTAAATTTTGTCACTTCCTTTATTTTTCCTCTTACATTTTAAATGAATTTTTTCTTACTTGTAATATTATTATTATTATTGGTTCTCTTTATGCTGGTGTGCTGCTACCACACTTGAAATGTCCCCACTGTGGGACCCTTAAATCTTGCATATCTTTTGTAAAATTTTATGTGTGTACCCTGCCTCTTGCCCGATGATAGCCTGGACTGTGCCCTTGTATTTCCCTCAATGGCTCACCTGATCAGATTAATCCACAGTGGTAATTTGGCAAAGGTTTTATGCCAGATGCCCTTCCTGGCATAACCCTCCACGGTGAGGCGGGCTTGTGTCCCCACCTGGACCTTTTGCCTGTAAGGCGAGTGCGTAAGCCGCTACTCTACTGACTCACATTACTAATCTCTGTGCTGAATGATATTCAAATTTCTACGTAACAATTTATATGAATTTATTAAAACTTACTAATTTCCTTTAATTTATTTTACTCTTTTTTGATCTAATTTATTTAATGTAGTTTTTATATTGTTGAGATTTTTTTAGTCATACCATGTATAGTTTTATTCTACTTATTTAAGATATATTTTTATAGAATGTGTTTTAGTTTTTGGCTGTTGTAATGCAGGAATTTCCAAACTTTTCAGATAAATAAAGCCAGCACTGGAACAGGAAGGCCAGTTAATGTGTGTTTGCTGTGCACTGAAGACATTTGTGTATGAGATCAAGAGATTAATATGAGAAGAGTGATCAGCTTTTTTCCCAGCATGGTTATTATAGTTAACTAAAACTAAACTAAAAACTAAAACTACATAAGAGAAATAATTTTAGTTAACTGAATTAAAAATAAAAACTAGAACTTTGGGGAAAATCAAAACTAACTAAAATGACAGTGTGGGCTTAGGAGACTAACTAAAATAAAAACATACAGGAAATGTCCTTAGTTTTAGTCTTTGTCACTTGGGTTAAATTTGGTCAGACAGTCTGGCTGATGAGGCCTTGGTGCATCTGTTTATTAAGACTCAGGATGTCTACATGAATGTGACTCATCGACCTTCAAAAAGTATTGTGTTTGTATTATAATTTCTGATACAAACATAAAAAAATTTCCCCTGAAAAATACCATCCATATTATAATAATTATGAAAACTAAAACAAACACTGAGACTAATAAAAACTCAACTTAAATGAGAAAAACAACTCTGGAAATTAACTGAAACCAAACCGAATTAAAAAAAAGTCAAAACAAAATAGAAAAATAAAAACTAATTAGAAAATACAAAACTATAATAACTCTGATTCCCAGGCATTTAAAATGCTTATATAAACTACACACCCCCCTTGGATGTCTTGCCTTTTTATTGCTTTAATGAATGAAATCATGGTCAATATAATTTGGCATTTTTTAACAAGGATTTGCAAAAAAAGAAAAAGAAACAAAAACTTCTTTCATGTCAAAGTGAAAAAACAAACTACAAATGGTCAATTAATTAAAAAATTGTGTATATAACAAATGTTTGCTTAAATATTCACCCCCTTTAAAGGGACTGACCTAATTCAACAGAGGTCCAGCTAGTTGATTCCAGCAGTGTCACAGTTAGTGAAATGGAGATCACCTGAGGGCTGTTGATGTGTGTCAAGTGATTGTAGTGTAAATACACCTGTGTCTGGGAGCAGTGATGGCCAGACGAAGCCTCACGAAGCCTTGAAGCTTTACTTCCAAATGTTTTAAAAAAAAAAGAAAAAAGAAGAGTTAACTTCTCAAAGCTTCATGTGCACACAAACCCTCCTGCTGGTCATAACCTTTATTGTCATTTCAAATATTCGTGATGACCTCTTGGCTGTCAACAGCGTCAGTATGGGAATAATCACTGCCAAGAATAGAAATGAAAAAAACCTTAATTTAATTTTGTGTGGTTAATTCATTCATTAATCTAATCTGTTTTTGATGAATGTGTGGGCAATAGTTGTAGAGGTCTATTAATTTCAAAAAACTTGTCAGTATGATATAAGTGAATTCCAAAATAAATCTGATGAACAGCCATGAGATGTTTATATTGAAACTTTTGCAGTGTTTTCAAAAGATGGGATAGTGACTGTGCTTTTGAATACTGGGGGGCTGGTGACTTTATTTTTATTGAGAAACTATTTTTGTATTGTGCTTGGACTCAGTTGGTTTCTGTTTTGAAGAAAACCCTTTAACATGACAAAGACTCGACACACGCTTCATGAAAGACTTCCTGGATTTCTCTACACACGCTCTGAAGCCTCGGCACATTATGTCCCATCACTACCTGGGAGGTCCAGTCTCTGGTTCAGCAGTATTCCTGCTACATTTTTTTTAAACATGAAGACAAAACAACACTCCAAGCAACTCAAAGAAACAATGGCTAATCCAGAAAATTCCCCTTGTTGTCTTTGAACCATTTCTGTGTAGCTTTTGCTTATATGCTTGGGGTTGTTGTCTTGCTAGAAAATAAATCTTCTCCCAAGCCATAGTTCTCTTACAGACTGAGTTAGATTAACCTCCAGGATTTGGCAATATTTTTCTGCATTTACATTCCTCTCTACTTTTACAATCCTTCCAGGCCTGCTGCTGAGAAGCATCCCCAGAGCATGATGCTGCGACCACCATGCCTCACAGCAGAGGTGTGTAGTGTTTGGTGTTTGCCAAACATAGCATCTAATCTGATGGCCAATTTTTATCTCGTCAGACCAAAGAACTTTCTTCTAGTTGACCATGGAGTCTCCCACATGCCTTTGGCCAAATTCATATGCGTTTTTTTTCCAATACTAGTTTCTCTTTGCCACTCTCCCGTAAAGCTTCGAGTGGTGAAGAACCTGGGCAACAGTCGTCGTGTGTACAGTCTCTCCCATCTGAGCCACTGAAGCTTTTAACGCCTTCAGAGTGGTCATAGGGGTCTTGGTGGCCTTCCTCATCAGTCTTCTTCTTCCCCGCTCACTCAGTTTGTGAGGACCGCCAGCTCTAGGCAGATTTATATAAGTGCCATACTCCTTCCATTTCTTAATGATGGATTTGACTGAACTCCATGGAATGTCCAGTGAGTTGGAAATCTGTTTGTAGCAATCTCCTGACTTGTACTTTTCAATGATCTTTTCTCCAAGTTGCTTGGAGTGTTCTTTTGCCCTCATGTTGCAATTGTAGTCGGAATACTGATGAACCAGAGCCTGGGTCTCCTAAACACAGGTGTATTTATACTACAATCACTTGACACACATCAGCTGCCCTCAGGTGATCTCCATTTCACTAATTGTGACACTGCTGGAATCAGCTAGCTGCACCTCTGTTGAATTAGGTCAGTGCCTTTAAAGGGGGTGAATATTTATGCAACTATGTATTTTACACTATATATTTTTAATTAATTCACATTAGTTTGTAAAACTCTGTTTTCACTTTGAGATGACACAAGCTTTTTTTTGCAAATTCTTGTCAGAAAAGCCAAATTATATTGACCACAAATTCACTTATTAAAGCAATAAAAGGGTGAAACAGCCAAGGGGGTTAATACTTTCTATTGGCCTTATACATCTAGATATGTTAAATAAAATAGAACATAATACATGTTCGATCAAACCATCCAATTTTTCAAGTGAGTGTAAGCCTTAGAACAGAATGTTTTATCCATCCATTTTCTTTTGCTTATTCAATTCAAGGTTATGGGAAGGCTGGAAACTGTCCCAGATGTCATGGGAAAAAGGCTGGATAGGTTGCCAGTCTAAAACAGAAAGACAGGCAACCATTCACACCTGTGGTCAGCTTCAAACTACCAGTGCATGTATGTCTTTGGACTGTGGGAGGAAGATGGAGAAAACCCACACAGGCACAGGAAGAACATGCAAGCTCCACAAGGAAGGGCCCCAGTTAGCAGATTTGAACATAGGACCTTCTCACTGTGAGGCGATGGTGTTAACCACTGCATTATCATGTCATCAGTGCGACAGACAGACAAATGCATATGAAAAATTATCCATATGTGGAAAGATACATCACATAAACTTAAGTCTTGGGCCACACCTACCAATCATTGAATTCTGGTGTTTGATTCTATCCCATTGCCACACATGCATTAAATAAAGCACCCAGCCATGCAGTCTGCCTTTCTGAACATTTGTGAAAGAATGGGTAGTTCTAAAGAGCTTACTGAATTTGAAAATGGTGCTGTAATATGATGCCATTGCTGCAACAAGTCAGTTATTGACTCTTCGCTCTTTGATATTCCACGATTAACTGTAAGTGGTATTATTGCAAAGTGGAAGCATTTAGGAACCGCAGCAACTCAGCCATGAAGCAGCAGACCCTGTAAAGTTACAGAACGCAGAGTGCATGAAAGTCACCTCTTCTGGCATTAACATTAGCACAAAAACTGTGCACCAGGGGCTTCATGCCATGGATGTCTATGGCCAAGTAGCTGCATGCAAGCAGCGCACCACCACTGGACTCTGGAATTGTGGAAACAAATCACACTTCTCTATCTGGCAGTCTGATGGAAAAGTCTGCATTTGGCAAATGGCAGGAGAACGAATATAGAAGAGATATTGCTATGGGATTGTGGGAAGAGTTTGGGGAAGGCCTTTTTTTGTTCCAGCATTACTATGCCCCAGTACACAAAGCAAAAGTCCATAAAGGCACGATTGGATGAGTTTGGTGTGGAATAACTTGACTGGTCCTTGACCTCATCCCCTTCCAACACCTTTTGAGATGAAGAGATTGTGCGCCAGACCTTCTCATGTGAGTGTCTGACCTCACAGATGCTCTTCTGGATGAATGGGTGGAAGAGTGGAAGCTGTTGTAGCTGCAAAGGGGGTCCAATTCTATATTAGCCTTAGTCCTGCCAGCTATATGACCAGCAGTGAATGAAAACACTGGAAGTGATCAATATATAGACGACCGGCAGTACACGAAACTTATCTGGGACATCAACATTATTGAGGTCTGGCAGTAGTGGGGTTAATGCCTGTGGATTTAGAATGAGATGTCATAAAAGCTCCTGTAGGTATAAAGTGTTGTGGAACAATACTTTTGTCCATGTTTTTTCTGGGTCAAATGGGGGGGGTCAAGGCAATGCATCTGTATTTTAGTCATTAAAATATCTTTAAAAAAAATCAGAGTCCTACTAATTTTCCTGTTTGAGGGGCAGGTTAAAACCTCTCAGGTGGGTGCCAGCTTTTTTAATACACTGGGAAAAAAAACCCTGCAAACATTGAATGACTTGTGGTTTATCGCAGCGTACTGTAAATAAGCTCTGCAGTGCTTTACTTCCGCAGAGAAATGTAAGAACTGGCCTTGTTCGAGTAGAGATTTCTCCACAAAGCAGCCATTGTACAGCACTCACAGTACAGTTCAATCTCTGTATTTGACAGTTAGTCTGTTTATCTGGCAAACAACATGATTAGTGCAATTAGTATTGCATCACATCCCATTACTGCTTGTTACATTCCAGAAACGGTTATTTATAGAAAATACTCAAACAGCCTTTACCAAGTTAAGCCAGAGGGCCTTTTGAAATGTACACACTGATAATCTGAACTATAAGGGGACAAATCTATTTAAAAACATGCAATAGAGTTTTATTTCATGAAGACAGTGCAAATCAGTGCTATATATATTTGACACCAGTATACCAACTTGGCAGCACTGGCCACAGTATGAGGATTACGCTAAACACTAAGACCTTCTACAAGGTGCTGATGATGGTTTTAGACACAGCAGCATCATCTTAAAACAAAATATTGCACGATAAATGAAAAACATGGCCCTGCAGTTAGGCTAAATACATTTTTTATTTTTAAAAACCATACACATTACTCGACAAGTTTCAAATGTAAATCCAATCACGATATCCATTTAAAATGCTCAAGATAAAACAGACATGAAGTACTTTTATTTCCAAATGTTAAAAGATAAAAAAATAATAATCCATAAAACAGATGGAAAAACATTCATTCCCATTACAGGAAGAAGCTACAGAACAAACTCCTCACAATGGATTCCTCTCGCCTTTTCAATCCTAGCTGCTATTTTTGTCGTCTGTAAAACAAGGAAAACGAACCATTTGTGATTTTTACATTTCCACTTCCTTCCCTTTCCGCGGCCCTTCAGGTGAAGCCGGCCAGACGGCTGCAGGAAAAATCTGCAGCCCGCTGCCCGAGTTTATCCCGTGTGCGGATGGAAAGCACCGTCCCAAACATTTAAGTGTGTTAATATGCAAACTAAAAAGAGGCCTGTTCTCTTTCACATCATTTGCACCCTGAGATGAATCTTCCAGAACAAAAACATTTTAGTGGCCAAAACCCCTCCCCCGTAGAACATGATTGGTGTCAAATCATCCAAAATTGGTTAGGTACGATGAGAGGTATCATCGGCATTGTCATAAAAATACAAAGGTACATTTTTCTATTACGATTTGTATCAAAATTCTTTTTCCCCTAGCGGAACACTATGAAATAAAGTACCCTGTGCAGATAGATACCAGTGTATGCCTCGGCTTTATTCTTGAAAAATGCACATGTCGAATTCTTTAGCGTTTCCAGTACATCAGGTGTCAAAAATATTTTACAAACAAACCAAATGCAGCAACATTTATTATTATTATTATTAATAATGGTTAAAGGAGTTTTCTGGACAGGGTTGGTTTTTCATTTTTAAAATGCCAACAAACCAGAAATCAGAGGAGTAAAATTAAAATTTTCCTAAAGCTTAAAGAGAATGAAACATGAAAAATTAATCACGTTGTTTTTGACCAAGACGTTGTTTTTCTATCTAAATACACAAAGTCTGAAGCAAAAGGTTTTTTCTTTTAAATTAAATACTTTTTCTATGCCTGAGTAAACAAATGTCAGTATTGTACATTGGCAGGGGGGCTGAGAAAAACAAAAACAAAAATAAAATGCACCATTTAAAAAAAAAATGACCAAAGTCCATATTTATCAAGCATCCAGAGGAAGGAAATCAGTCTCAACTGTCCCCACATGTTAAGAATGAGGATTATTTGGTCCTGCTTTTAGCTGTAGAAGTCTTTTTTTTCTCCAAGTAGTCTCCTGAAGGCGGTGAATGATGGGACCTAAATTGTCTAAATTATTATTGAAGCCAAGGCACATTCATGTTTAGTCTATATGACCGTCTTACTGAAAAACAGACACACTGGTTCAGTAGATAATACAGCGCTAGTCTGAACTGCAGCGGTCGATTTAAGAAAAAAAATAAAAAACCTGATTAAAGTCATTTTAGTGCTTTTGGCAAGAACATTTTTAGGCTTAACGCACCCACAAGCCCTGCACCTGCCAAGCTTCTGAGTGCAACCTATAACTACTAGAAGACCTTTACTTTTTATGGTTCCACAAATCTAAAAGGAGAACTTCTACTTCCTGCTGAAGTTACTTTAGGAGGCTTCATAAAGGACCTCGCATCTGACTCTGAGGTAAGACTGTTTCCACTTCCAACTTTCAGCATTATCCTACAGTGTGTGGGATGCTTGATAAATAAGGGCCTGGAATATTTTCTAAACTCCCTTTAATAAATGAACCTTTCAACATGTGGAAATTCTTGAACACAACATAGCAAATGAAAAGAGAATCCAGAACTCCATAAGGTTTTGTGCACATGAAAACTATCGAAGAAATGGAAGAAGTTAAATATTTATAGTGATGTTAGTGGACAAGAGGCCTTAATTATCTTTCCCGTCCCGTCTCCTGTGAAAACACCTGATCAGATGGACCTCTTTTCTATACAAGCCTTAGTGTTTATCGGTTTGGCTAGAAGGTTCTATATTTATCTACAAATATATAACAAATAAAACTTGCAGGCAAAAATAGTTAAGTTTCAATAGAAACACCCTTTTTTCCTGAAAATACAGCAGTATCTGAAATAATCCTCTCATTCATTTCTTAATCTGTCTTTCTGCATCACACATCAGGAAGCTCTTTTGCCTACAAACAGAAAAAAAGTATCTACAAACTTTGTAAACAGACCTGATTTTCCAAAAACATAAATAACTCAAAATATTAACAGCCGATGGAGCAGAAATAAGTTTTGAATGAGCAAGGGCCAAAGAGATAAATATACAACACCATTCAGATAAAAGAGAAGCTAAAGGTTCTTTCAGAATTCTTACAGACGATCTTCAAGCCAGGAGGAGCACCTCCCCATCTCAATTAAAATATAATAATAATAAAAACAGGTCACTTTCAATCTGAGTTTATAATCACCCCTTGTTATCGAGAAAAACAAGTGTTACCAAGGAGAGAGGGGTGAAGACAGAGTCCTTGTGTTGCAGTGGGATATTAATAAGAACCAAAAATAAAAGAAGACCAAAGAATCCACACCAAGCCGTACATTCCTTTGAATGTTTGCTGTTCTTTAAGTCCAGCCCAAGCCAAGCTCACACAAGACTCCACTCTCCATCTAGCCCTTCGACTCTCCACTCCCAAGTGTCCGTTCGTTTTGTCTGAGTTGAGCTCCTTGGTGGCGGGTAGAAAAGAGGTGGTGGCGTGGGGTCAGATCAAAGGGAGGTCTCTAGGCTGTGTAGTGGGCTCCCTGGGGCTGAGGGGGTTCCTGACTTCGGGCCCTCTGGGAGGAGGTGGTTACTGCTCTCCACAGCATTATTGTTCTGGTTTGGGGAGGGAGAGACTGGTGTGGTGGGGGCAACGGTGGTGGCAGGTGAAGGTGTGGGTGAGGGCGGCGTGGGTGTAGCATTGCGGGGGCTGGCGGAATTGCGCTTGGTGGGAGCGTCGTCCTCTGCGTCTGTGTCATCTATGAGGGGAATATGGGGCTCAGAGTCCTCTATCCGAAATTCAGGGTGGGTCATGAAGTTGTGGATTGATGATCTCGACTCTGGCTTCTCCAGCCCCTCATAGAGGGAGATGGAGCTGCGGAATGCCTTCACCACCCGGATCTGGAGGGAAGGAGAAGGGAGAGGGAGCAGGAAAGGCACATATTTAGTCACATTTGGTAATGATAAAAGTTTGCCGTTTTATTTTAACACCTGGAGAACATCACAGATAAAAACCTCAGAAGTAGGTTTTATTGGGCATGAATAGGTGAGTTTTAGGTGCTTCAAAACCAGAAATCTGTGAGGGGGAAACTCAGAAACGTGCAAGTGTGCTGTTATTTCTAGTTATTATAAATTTGCATCTTGTAACACTAGTCAGCTAATGTGTCCCTTCCAAGTGGGGGACACACGTCCCTCTCACCACGGAGGATTGAGTCAGGAAGGCCAACCAGCATAAAACCTCTGCCAAATTACCAATGTGGATTTCTCCACTGTGGCAACCCCTTGTGGGAAAATACAAGGGAGCAGCAAAACATACATCAATGCTAGTCAACTAACGAGCAGTTGTCTCCAATTATCTTCTAGACTAAGTTAGCAAAAATGGTTTTAGTTCCACTGTAATGTATAAACAGGAGCAGCCAGCATTCAGAATTTCACTTGTCTCTCAGTGAATGTTTAAATACACAAAGACCAAACATCAGAATGTATACATGGGTAAATTTTAGACCTAATCACTGGAGGTAAAACATGCATTCTAAAGCACCCTAAATTACAACCTTGCAGTTGTATGCCTCCACCAACTGGTCAAGTTTATTCTGATGCCTGTCTAAAGAATGTGAAGGAATTTAATAGGTAGGCACCAAGTCAGTACCTGACCAAATGCAAAAAAAAAAAAAGATTAAAACCTCAAACACTGCAAAAAAACTGGGGTTTTTGTCTGTGGGCAGCACTGGAAATTGCTTGTGGAAGTCGCAGGTTATAGATATGTCATTGGAATTTGGAGGCAGCATAAAAAACTTCCAGGAAGTGTGGGGTATTGATGCAGAATTTGAATCTCTAGCAGTTTTACAAGCCGAGAATGCAGGCAGCTCACCCCCTAGGGGCCTAGAGGAGACACTGACATGTAAATAGCAAAGCTGTGAGCTATACAAATGCAAATCAAGATAGTAGGGGGTCACCACTGCTCCAGAAGTAACACTGTAATTACTCCATTTTAAGATCTTCTCTGCTATAAATACATCAGGCTTATACTGGGTTATGGTGTTGGAAAAACTGCCAGAAAACTATTTTTGCAAAGCATTGTGGTGTTTGACCCCTTGGTTATAAAAGTTATTTGATCATATTAGAAGGTTGTGTGAAATTTTGCCATAACTGGCAAGTTGTGCCAAATTTGAATAAACTCCCTGAAGCGTTTCACAGATATTGCTTTGAATTCATGACAGCTCTACATATGTACAAACTACATACTGTATAGGAAAAACTGGAGTTAGTCACCGCAATGTCCCTCATTGGTTTTATGGCTGCTGTTTCAGGGTTACCATCAGGAAAGTTGTTAGAAAGTTTTGTGTGAGTTGACTCTTATACAGCTTAATGTTGCAACTCACCATCCACCCACTATAATGCTAACTGTGTGGTGATGCAGGAGTTGTGTATGTGCAGCTCTGCACAAGGAAGGAGAGACAAGAGAGACCAGGGAGTTTATTTCTCACTTCCAGCATGAAGGGAAAGTAACACGCAAATACTTATGTACATATTATATACACTCTTACTGAACCAGAGTGGGTGGATATCAGCTTAATTGGTACGGCAGTATTACACTTAACTGGTTCTTTGCGATGACACAGAACAACAGAGCTGCATATATGCAGCTGTTTTAATAAAAACGGCACACTCTAATAGCTGTACACAATGAAAGAAACTGCTTATTGGAACCCCCGTATGAGGCTGTCTTGATTTTTGGAGCCAGAAGTGACCATGTTTTGATGAGAGAGTGTAGTGCCAGGTTATTAACTAATGCAACCTCACTTTGTTTACAAGGTATGTACACTGTATGGGTTCACTGCAACAATAAACATTAATTGGTGCTAGCATTCAAATAGAATAATATTAGAATTTTACTCATTGAAAAAAATGAGCACAGACTTCTTAGATGTTTCTGTCAGTATAAGAACCTAACAGGAACCCATGTTAGTTTTAATACTTTTCAGACAATTGCACTAAAAATGCTCCAAAACACAAACACACTAAAGCGATTTCATTGACTCAGTGATATTAGCAGAGGAGATGCTTAGAAGTCAGATGCCTAGTTGGCGCCCACTCAAAGCAGCCTAACAATGCATATTTCCCCATACATTTGCCATGTAGGGGGTAGTAGAGTGCAAATCCAGTTTTTGTACCAGCTCTTCAGCATGTTTATTTCTTCTCTTAAGTTGGACATTGAACTTCACTGTCTTTTGGAGCCACTTTCCATATGGTCATTTGAAGAACTGCAGTTTTTGGCACTTCTGCATTTTTTAAATTTTTCAGGGGGAGTTTATTGCTTGATAGAAATGGAAAACACAATGCTTCCGGCCACAACTGTTGCTGGCACAGAGGCATAAAAAGGCTTGCAATCATGGATGCAGACAAATCAAGTGTTGGTTATAATGCCTTTCTGAGAGACAGAAAACTTGCATCTGGTGGAGACAAAATTAAAACTAGTCTAGAGTAATAAAAAGTGACTTAAGGAATCAGTCAGTATCTCAGGGGGAATTCAAATCCGTGTCAAACTCAAAGCAATGTATGTTTTTGTGCAAGTACAGTATTAGTATTTCACAAAACACCTGACAGAGGCCTGTGTCTCATTAATTAAAATGCAAAAGGAAACCAAGATACGAGAGGAATGCTGTTCTTTCTACAAGAACACATCCAAAGAGGAACAAAAGGCATAGAGGCTGGACACAAGAGTTTACTGTTGTTGGGCATGCTGATCAAAGAGCAAAGACAGCCAGAGAGAGAGATAGAAAGAGAAAGACAGATGGAGCAAAGAGTGGCAGACAGACAGAAAGAGGAAAAAGGAGATAAACAAAAAGACAGAGAAAGGGCTGAGAGAGAGACAGAAAGTGAGAGGAAATAAAAAGACAGGAAGAGCAAGGGCTGAGAAAGAGACAGAAAGACAAGAAAGAAAGGGGTGGTCAGTTATAGCTTATGTTTGTGGAGTAAAAACAAAAAAGCTGCAGCAGCCAAGCATGTCTACAAGCTGGAATACATGTCAAAAACAGCACAAAGAGAGGAAACTCACAAACGAGACCAGAGACTTTGAACCCATGCAGAGCGCGGTGCTACCTTGTGTTCAATGGTAGTAAACCTTTGAGTATAGCCCATGACACATTTCACAGAATCTAAAGGAGGATATGTGGGAAGTCAGTGATATTCATTGTTTTTGGTTTATTTTGGCAGCAACCTGCCACTTGGACACATTTTGCCAACAAACAAGTCTTCATATACAGAAACCTTCCAACTCTTTTAGGGACCCCTGAAAGGCAAAAATTGTTATTTAACAAGAAAGCAGCCATCAGCCCTTAAATGTCAGGTCCAGTGAGTTGAAGAAGTCCCACCCGGAAGAGATCTAAATGTTACTGTAGCATTGCACGATTTTTCAACATGGCAGAGGAAAAACACTGGATCTGCTGTTGATGTGCCTGAGAGAAATCCCACATGTTTACAGTCAGGAGCACAGTCATTTATTCCATTAAGCTCTTTTTGTTACATCTGTAAGACATTTAAAATCCACAGCAGGTCAAATCGTCTGTCTGGTACGCTCTGAAAGAGAAAAACAAGTGTCATTGTTAGCAAGTACATGGACAAGAGGAAGGCCTTTGGAAGGCCTGTCAAATGATCCACATCCGCTCTCGACACGATGATCTTCTTTTGTGAGTGGATGAAAGGATGATGCTAAAGGCAGTCAGACTTTTCTGTAAGCATGTACACTTTTGCATCCAAAGACAACATCAAACTAAAACTTATCGCCACTGGATGCTACTGCAGCCTCTTCCAAGCAAATCCTTTCTCAAGAAACCCATAGCAAATTGCCACAGCTGGAAAAGAAAAGGTCTTAGTTTCACCAATGGCTGAGAAGGCATCCACTGACACTTGGATTTACTTTCTAAGAAAGGTCTACGTCATGGTTTATCTTTATTATTTTAGACCGTGACCATGGGCATATACTCAAAACATTTACCTGGCTAGGGACTAGAGAGCTGCGACAAAGACCCATGAGTACTACAGAGGCACAGAGCAGACTGAGGCAGCTGCAGACAAACCTTGTGACTGTTAACCCAGAATTTTTATCATAGTAAATACACATCATCCCCCCTGAGATAACAGTAAAATCGTTTTCATTTCTGAGACCAAAGCAGAAGCAGAACAGAAAACATGATGACACAGAGATAACACCTTGACAGGAGAAGCGATCTGGTTACAAGGTACATATATATATATATAAATATATACACACAGCAGTGTTATCGAAGCAATATGGAAGATGTGGTTTTGGTGTCATTTTTGAAGAAAACGGGGGGGGGGGGGGTTTTAAA
>VUQH01000218.1:28838-45150 GCA_015106775.1 Etroplus canarensis | reverse complement strand
ACGTTAGGTGAGAAGAAGAGTGGAATAGGAAGATGTTAGAAGAAGAAATAAAAGTCTCATGCACTAAAGGAGAACACGCACTCACACCCCACAGTGGCAGAAGCGGTGTTGGCGGCAGTGGCAGTAGTGGTAGTAGTAGTAGAAAAGGCTACATGTGTAGGGCTAGAAACATTGGTTACATCGTGCTGTTGTTGGCTGGAGTTGGAGGCCTGCCGCCTTAGAGCCCCCTGAAAGGAAGTTCCACTCTGGAACGCACTCACTACATCCATCTGCAAAGAATCAGACAGCGTGACAGGAGAAAGCCCAGAGGAAATAAAACACAACACAGCCAGAGGAGAGAGAGAAAAGAGAGAAAAAATAAAGAAAAGGCACCAGTAACCATAAGAAAAATGTCACTTTGAAATTAGATTTAGGCATTATCATTCAAAGAGAAAGGGGGGAAAAAAGGGGGTGGTTGGGTTTAAAGGCACTGATCGGAGGGAGCTCTGATTCCAAGATCTGACCTCACTTTCACTCTTTTCTCTGCAGATTCCTTTCATACTTCCAGCTATAGCCATGCCAGTATTCTCTGAACATTCAGCTGTTCTATCGTGCTTTCTATCCAATTCAATTCACTTGCTTCTCATCAGTACCTTCAAACTAGTTTTAGCAGACAGATTCAGACTGAGGCAAAAATAGGCATAGGAACCCGCTTTAGCTTCAAAGCAGAACAGAAGAATTAGAGAAAGGCCTTTTGTTTTTAGGGCACAAGCCATTCTTTAAGAATGCAGAGAAAAAGAACAAAACAGATTTTAAGCTGGAAGAGCAATAGAGAGTTAAAGGGTTTATGGCTTTTGATTCCCTTGGTGTTGGGTGCGGTGTTGAGTGCTCCACATACTGTAGAAGGCCATAGATCTGTTACCTGAGTTTGGATGCGATTGAGGCCTCGGAACCACAGGATCTGGCCTCGGCGAAGCTCCCGTTCAGCATGGTCAATCTCATCCATGTCCTCCAGCTCCTCCAACTCTTCATCGGGTATCTCCTCTTTTTGGGTGCCGTGGCCTGCGGTTTTCAAGAATTTTAAGCGGCTGGTGGGTATTGAGGAGATAACCTGCAAGACATGAGGACATAAATGAGCAACGCTGACTTATGATTAAGTTTCGCTCCTTTGTATAGTTTATATTTTATTGTGGCAGGACAATCCATGTGTGGGTTCATCAAAGACATTAAGCAGCCAGTAACCCTGAAAACTGGATGTCCTGGCAAATGGTGCATGGGAGGCATTTAGTTTGATAACATCTGGTTTGCTCTTGGGCTGGAAGCCCATTCCACAGTGAAATGACAGATTCAAAATCAGTAGTGCTGATGAACAGGAGGGTCCTTATGCATGATTATCTGCAGATGCTGTTCAGTTAATCCAACATGAAAGTGGAAACCATAAATGTGAGTCCTTGTTACTGTCCGCAGAGGTTACAGCATACTTCTTATAAGGCACAGACATACATTTGATGATTTTGTCAGGCTGATGATAAGCATTGCAGTTTTGACACAGCTCTGGCCTGTGGGAATACAATCCGGTATGGTAACATGGTAACCCTAAGGATTTTCATAAATAAGTAATTAACTGGGTCTTTTTCAGTCTTTTTCATCACTTTTGGAGGGGGTGGTCTTTTCTCATGTTTCGTGGGGTATCTAAATACACTTGCTATGCCTGATTACATTTACAATGCAATAAAATGGTATGCCCATTTTAAACTCTAAATGATAGATGCCATTGTGATCTTCTACTCACGTCTCAAAAGATCCTTGTGGACCATCTCATGCATCCCAGATTCTAACACTTGCTGAACTATATTGGCCAAAAAGTGTGTGAACACATGTTGTCAGTGACTACAATCCAGCCTTTAAGGAAAGCAAGTCCTGGTTTGGAACCAATAATCTTGGTACTTGGTTCAGTTCTACAACTCTCAGCTATATTAATGTTCGTACACTCAATGCAGCTCCATTCATTTGTATTTTGTCAAGAAACACTGGTGATGCCGGTCCCTTTGAACTGATAAGAGTAATCACTAGTATATGCATTGCCCTGGATGAATGTGAAGCTAGAATTACATTAAACAGTCGTTATAAACCTCAAGTCATTTTCATTAACAGTTAGGGGGATCACCCCCTTCAATCTAACTATAAAGAGAAAGTTAGATTTTTCAACTGCAGACTAAAAAACTATCAAAATATATTCTCTACATTAGTCAAAACTTAAAAATTTTTTTTTAATGTATGTATATATGTATGTATGTATATAACTATTATTCTATAATATATATTACTATGCTTAATTAATTTTTCAGAATAAAAAAAAACTAATAATTAATATCTGTTCAGTATTTTAGTAATATCTTTCATTCAATGACCAAATGTATTTGTTCTGGCTACACAAAAAACTAACATTACTAATCTCTTCTCAGCAGCAGAACATAATGTACTAGAATACCTTTTTGACAACATCCAGAACCTACTAGATTATAGCCAACACAGGGGGGCAGTGTAATACCATATTCCTGCACCTTGTTGACCAAAGGTAAAGCTTAGCTGTATTTTCATACCTGTCCCCAAAGAAGCGAGCCAAAACCTAAGAAAGTGCACCACAGCCACTGGTCGATGGTCAGTGCCACACAGCTGAATGGCTTCCCTCCAAACTGCACTATAACAATCTAAAAAAAGCAGCAAAAGAGCCCGAATTAATCGAAAAGCAAAATGTTAGCTTTGACCTGCGCAGATTGATTCTTCAGGTTGTCCTTTAATCTACTTTACCTGTATAATAAAGGTACCAAAGACAATACTACAGAAGATAGGGTTGTTGAAGATGCCTTCGAAGACATTCCTTTCACCGTGGATCTTACGGGCATTGATCTCATTGAAAAGCTGCATCATTACAAAGGTATTGAAGACAATAGTGTAGTGTTCAGAAGGGGGGGCATGCAGGGGTGCATTCCTGCCGCTGTCAATGTCAAATAATTTCTCTCCTAAAGAGAGGAGAGAGAAAAAAAAAAAAAAAAAAAAAAAACAAACAGAATTTTTTAAAAAAAAAAAAAGGATCAAAAAAAAAAAAAAAAAAAAAAAAAAAAAAAAAAAAGAGAAAAAAAATAAAAAATAAAATAAATAAAAAAAAATTTATATAAAAAAAAAAAAAAGAATAGAAAAAAAAAAAAAAAAAAAAAAAAAAATCAGACAGTATTTTTTTAAGCAAATGAACAGGCTCATAACACCAAAAAAAAAAATCATAGCATACCATATCAGTACATAGAGCAACACTTTCACATACAGAAGAGCATCTTACCAGCAAAGAGCAGTGTAAAGATGATAACAAGCTGGTACACTCCCTGACCCAGGATGTTCTTCATCATGGTGCGGGAGATTAGAGGTTTGTTACGGCCGTATGGCTTCCTTAGCAGCAGGGATTCTGTGGGGGGCTCTGTGGCCAGAGCTAGTGAAGCAAAGGTGTCCATGATCAAGTTGACCCACAACATCTGTACTGCTTTCAGTGGGGAGTCCTAATGCAAGAGAGCAAGTTGGCAAATGAGGTCATGGAAATTCAGAGCACCTATTAAACATATTTCACTTGCAAGCTGTGGTAGTGAGAGTTTTGAAGAGGGTAGAAGGTATTTTGATATGAGCTGTAAGACTGATGGTAGGTGGAAGAAAACATCCTCAGAGAAAATGACAGTGTTTTGTTTTCAGTATTTACATACATGCTGCCAAAAATATTTTTAAAATACAGATTTTTTAAATATAGAACATGGCAATAGAGGCAAGTAAATACACTGAAAATTTAAGATGGCTCTTGCATATTAACTTTGGATATTTTTGCATTTCAATAAGGACACATTTTCAAATATTATACATCAGGTCCTGTATTTCTCCTCAGAGTTTAATGTTGGATTGTAACTGTTAAGAACACTAATTTCAACACTACGGCAGCTCTTGCAATCCGTTGCGGTAGTGCCAAGCAGCTTAATGATCAGAGCAATACACTGACCCACTCTTGGCTCCTCTTCTACACACTTCACGCAGGTTTTCTGCTTTCTTGTTAGAGACCAATTATTTTCTTTTTCTTAAAACTAGAGTGACTCAATATGTTGGTGCAAACCTGTGTGATGCAGGCTCCTGTAAATGCTACAATGACAGCCACCACATTGACAGTAAGCTGAAACTGTAGGAATTTGGAGATGCTGTCGTAAACATTCCGTCCCCACATGACAGCTTTAACGATGCTGGAAAAGTTGTCGTCAGTCAGAATGATGTCTGATGCCTCCTTGGCAACATCTGTCCCAGCAATACCCTGGAGACAACAAGATGATCATTAAGAATTTGCTGCATCTGGTCACAAGATATTTCACAAGATGATTAAGTGCTGTGGCCTAAACTTAAGCTTCTTTATAGTTGACTTCCAGAGTTACCATGGGATACTGAGCAAGATACTGAAGGTAAGAATGACTTGACTTAGTAAATCTTATTTAAGAATTTCAACAAACTGCTCACCATGGCGAAACCAACGTCTGCTTTTTTCAAGGCTGGACCATCATTCGTACCATCTCCTGTCACCGCTACTACTTGTCTCTGTTCTGCCACTGTGCTGTCAATAATTCCTAGAATAGTAAAATGTAAACATTTAGTGGCAGAAAAATAAAACACGGTTCACCTTAGCCCATTTTCCCAGACTAGAAAAACATAACTACCTTTCACTAAGGTGTGTTTATCTGTGGGGGATGAGCGAGCCAATACTCGTAGTTTGGGCCAGATCTTGTCAATGCGTTCTTGTTCAATCTGGAAGCATGAAAAAAAAAAAAACCCTAATAGAATCCCAACAGCACATTTGAAACAGTGTCTGAGGCACAGTATTTTGCTGTGGCCCACCTCTCCTTTTTCATTGCGTATCCTGCGATTGAACTCTTTTCCCTCTATGCAGACGAAGTCATCCCCAGGTTGTAGGATACCACACTTGGTCGCAATGGCTCGAGCTGTGTTGATATTGTCCCCAGTCACCATTCGCACTGTGATGCCTGCACGCTGGCATTTTCTGATAGCATCTGGAACCTGAGAGGAAGCAAAAAAGCACATTATTATTGTTTGTCACAAGGGATTTTAAAATTAGAGCTCAGCTAATATATATATGTATTTGGGATTTTTAATACTGAGTTAACTGATTTGTTACGAACGTCAAACACTCCCGCTTGGAGCGATTTTATCACGTTAATTTCAAACCTCATGCATTCTTTCCTGCGAACAAACCCCTCACACCTGTCCAGTACACAAAATGACAAAAAGTCAAACTAAACGAGTAACAGTTGAGCATCTTGCAAGCAAATGGCCTCACTCTGTCAGGCCAGGACTGCACTCCCTTGTGGATGCACACAAACGGCTGCAGACACCAGAGACGCATATTTGTTCTTATTATATTTTCTTGTTGTTTTGTAGGATGCCTATGGAGCTGGTGCCTTTGTGTTGTAGTAGTTGCTTGCAGAAGTTGGCGAGGTCACAACAAATTAAAGAGTACAGACATCTGCACAGAGCCTCAGGTACAGCCTGATGATGAAATTCACGTCTCTTAAATCCTAGAAGACCTTTGCATGCTTTCAGATATGGAAAATATAAAACTGCTGACACAAATCATTTTTTCCCCTCAACTGAAAAACCATTCCTTTTAAAGCAGTAGTTCTCATACTGTCAGGCGCAAAGCCACTGAAGGCAACCAGGTGAAAAATACGAAGTGAAAATAAGGTGATTTTATATGATTTGTTTTAGGAAAAAACAAGAGTTTGCTGATGCTACTGGGCTGATGATATGTACCTTTCTGTGAGTAAAATTCAACAAGAAATCTTTTTTTATTGTTAGTGACTGATAAAATTGTGGGGTGTACATTTTTAGTGGTGTGGGGTGTAAACTCTTTTCAGAAGTGGGGCATATAAAAAAAAAAATTTGAGAACCACTACTTTACATGGAAAGCTTTGGTGGGCCAACAGGTTCAGTGGTGGAACTCAAATTAAGCTGCCAAAATGCTCTTTCAGACGTGCTTGTTAGACGGTCCTTCTGGGAAACTCTGGACTCACCTCAACTAGTGTAGACTGCTAAGTCTAACTTCTTAACGTTTACATTCACCAATAAGCAATTTTGTGTTGCTTCTAAACCGACTGAAACAACATCAAAAAAGTCATCTATGTGGCTGCTTTCTGTTAAAATGATCAGCCCATAAACTGAATGCAAGCTTTGCAAACACCAGTTTGCATATCACAGCTCAACAACCAAAACAGCAAATAATCCAAAAACTTATTTAGAATTGCTGTATTGTTAAATGTTTGCCAAATGAGGGTTTCGTAACTGCAGGGACATTTAGCCATAGCTTCCAGCAGCTACACTCAAACCATGCTGAATGTGAGGAATACTCTCCCATCAAATAGGAAAAATATAAATAAATGGATAAACTCATTAGTGCTATTCTTGAATAGTTTTTATGCTGGGACCACCAGTTGACAAGTGGCTTTGAACTCCAGCTTACAGAGTGGTCATTTTTACTTCATACATGTTTGGACAACAAATCATTCAAACCACTTTTTTGAGCACAACCTTGAAACTCGTGAAGATGCTGTCTAAAAAATCTGTCCTACAGCAGGTTTTGACTGGGAGCCAGATATGAATCTGTGAATAAAGCGCACATAAATATTCTCATTTTGACCACAGCTTTGTTATTAAGCTAAACTAGTGAAACTGTTAGCGATATTTAGTGATTTTAGTGTATGTTACAAGCACTATAAGCAATATGCATTTATACTGTGACAGATGCAATACAACTGCTTGCATGAAATTTTATTAATTAGGATTACGCAACATGTCCTCCATTTGTAGCCACTAACCTCTGGCCGAACAGGATCTTCAATGCCGACCACGCAAACGCAGGTCAGTCCAGTGAGGATATCATTTTCATTGTCCCAGTCAGGCTCACCATCCGATGCAGGAAAATCTCTGTATCCAAGGCAGATGGTCCTCAGGCCCTCTGAGGCCATAGGCTCGATCACTTTCTTAACCATGTCATCTCTGTCCCGTGGGCGGAACACCTTCGGCTCCCCATTTGCTGTCAAGATTTTATAGCACCTGAAAAGTGTACACAAGATGTATAAAATATATAAATGTACATGAGAAAGATTAAAAAAAAAAAATCAAAATCAAAAGGACATGTGTAGGAGGGCAAAATATCCAACGATGAAAGCCATTAAGAGAGGGAGTCAAGAAACAGACATAGAAGGAGATGGGTAATGATACATGATTGTACTTAAGTAATTTAGATTTGATAAAAGGGTAAGTGAAGAGGAGAAGACAAAGCATTTGAATGGTGAGTTGCAGCACTAAGAAGTCACCCTAAGCCCTCTGTGGGTTAAAAAGAAGCCTGCTTGGTTAAGAGGCTTACAGAGCTGTTACCGGCTCATTTTCACAGCGCCTGGTTTTAAGTCGCAACGTAAGGGGTTTGGGTGGGATGCACTTGAACTTCTTAGCTGCTTAAGCCATTACACATATCATTTACAGCAACGTCTGGACAGCTGAGCAAGTTAAAAAAAAAAGCTATGGAACAGTCTTTTCATATAGTTCATCAGGCATACATGATTTCATGCTTCTTCAGTACAGAGTTCAAAGACAAATTACTTTTAAAGAGGATAATAATAAACCATACAATCACAAAAATAAAACACAGAACATGTGAAAGGAGCATGAAAGGTGAAAATGTATCTTACTTTTTTAAGAGAATTTCCGAGGCTCCTTTGCTAAACATACGATAGCTGCCATCAGCCATCTTTAACACAGTGCTCATAGATTTGCGAACTGAGTTGAAGGTGTAGACCTTGTATAGTTTCTCTTCAGGGATCTCACAGCGGATAGCCTGGTAGTCACGTCTTAAATCAGTAGCAAAGCCGAGCAAGGCACATTCGGTCTTGTTTCCCACCTGTCGTGGTAGACCCCCTTCTTTCTCTGGAGGCTAAAGGAAAAAGAAAGTGTGAAGACAGTCAAGTGAGTTCCAAAAGCTAAACATTCAACCAGCTACACAGTCAATTTTAGAGGCATGCTGCTTTCATAAGCGTACCATGATCTTAGTAGTGTAGGCGCAGTTGACTGCAATGCCCAGAATCAGGATATCTAAAGTGGAGGAGGGGATGTTCTCTGGTTCAGGGACCTTCTTGTAGTGTTTTTCAGCTATGTAGGCCTGAACCACAGTCATGCGGTTCATGGTGAGTGTACCGGTCTTGTCAGAGCAGATGGCTGTAGCATTTCCCATAGTCTCACAGGCATCCAAGTGACGCACCAGATTGTTATCCTTCATCATTTTCTGTAGGAAGATAAAAAAAATAACAGATTGACAACACTGGAAGCTACATTTTCTATGCTGAAACTATTTTAATTTGAACCACAAAAACATGTGCAGAGGCTTTACAACTATAACGAATAGCACCTTGCTTAGGTAAATCCCTCTGTTGGCTAATTGTTACCCTAAAGCCAAGCTATGATCCCCTCTGTTGTTAAGTTGTTAACAAAGTCTTAACAGCTTGGTCGGCTAGTTTTAATAAGCTAAAGTGTAAGCTGGTCAGCTCTTGCACAGGTCACTCGACTAGGAGATTTTACCTTAACTGAGTACGCCAAGGAGATTGTTACAGCAAGTGGCAGGCCTTCGGGAACAGCAACCACAAGAACAGTGACACCAATGATGAAGAATTTCACAAAGAATTGAATGTAAATGGGCGTGCACTCCTTATGCCAGGACAGATTCTGGATCCAGAAGGTATCCACTACAAACAGCACCACCAGGATGATAACAGTGATAGCTGACATAACCAGTCCTGGAGGTAGAACACGAGAGAATGGGAAGAAAAGAAATATGATGTTAACTCATTAGTATCATGATATCTTTAGCAGTTTATTGCTTATACTGGATGTCATTGCGATTTGACAATATAAACAGTTGGAGATACACAACAATAAAGTTGTGTTGGATACAAGGATACAAGAGTACAAGCACATAAAAAGTTTTATAATCTACAGCACTCGACTGTGCCAGAATCAAGTGATTTTGGCTGACTCACCTGCTTTTCCAATCTGTACTGCTAGCTTGGTCAGTTTTCCCTGGAGAACAGACTTCTCTTTCTTTGGCAGGTTGGCTTTCTTCTTCTCCTCTGCATCTGCTCCCTCATCACTGTTCAGAGGCTGCATTTCCATTGCAGCACCATCCTGGGCTTTAGCTGCAGCAGAGGGAATTATACAAAGCTGTTAAAAGAAATGGTCTGACAATTCCAATGCCAATGCTGGTAGATAAATATTAAGTAGAATTTGATATATAAAGGAATATTGTGTTTAATATTGCCTTTAAGAGAAATTCCAGGGTTTATGGAAAGAGCACTGACTGAACTGAAAAGGATTTTTCTGATCAAACCAGTTATATATATATAAAAAAAATCAGCACTACACAAAGAACATACAGTATTCATTCATAGGCAGGCATCACGTGGAGCCTATTTAATTTGAATATTTGCTTACAATTTGCAAGACCTGAAATAAAAACTGTATTCAAAACCTATACCTATGTGGGAATATGGTCAATATAGTCAAATTAACTTACATTTACACACTTTGCTTGTAATATCAGAAAACTATCAGTTTCTACATCTCCTTTTCGTAGAATATCAGGTAGCTCAACAATCCATCAACAGGTCTAGACTAGATTTTGTTCCTATATTTGATTATCTGATTTTCCAAGTTAACAAGTCACAACAAGTTAATTAAAACCAGCTCACAAAACTGCAATATGATGAGAATTTTCAAGTATAATCCCTGCAGTGCACTATATTACAAGTTAACTGATTAAATGAAATCACTCAAAATTTTAGCATGCTTTGCCGATTCCCTTTTATCCACGGAACTTGGGAAATGTCACTGTAATTATGTTTGCGAGCTGACTGCAGAGTAATTAGCTCAAAGATTTGGAAATGTAATTACCGGAGCACCACCAAGAGGTTTAAAGAACAGGTTAACTAGCCAGTGACACAGATCTGTGTGAGGCATCACCTCCTCCTGTGTCAGCAACAGCAGCCAATTAAATTCCTATAAATCACTCTCCTCTCTTTCTCAATATCCCTCAGTACCCACTCTCTGTTGTCTGCAGAACTGATGGGAATCCTAAACCCACATCTAACCAGGTAACCTTGGACACACAAAGCCTCTCATGCCAAAAGGAGGAGGAGAGGCAGCTGGCAGGCCAGCAGGGGCTGGTCTTTGCCGTGTCACGCACCATGATAAAATCATTAGCTTTGCTAGGCACTGATGCTACGGCTGCTCCTGCAGGACAACTGACACATTCTATTACCATTTTGGAGTCTTGCACAATGTATGCAATCCTTTTAAAACACAGGCAGCCCCTGTCCAAGTCGGGGATGCTAAAAGCTCTATTTACAGCACTACGATAAAGACAGTAGCATGGCATTGTGTGCGAATGCGCGTAGCAGGAAGCAGGAACACTGGGCTACTGCAGCTGCTGGGGACTGTAGCTTGCTCTGCACTTACATGGTCGGTGTAATCTCAGTCTAAAGGATTACTGCTGATTCCTGGCAGGCAGAGGGAATCTGTGCACAAGGGACCAGAGCCAGGGTTGTGGTCACAGACCCAAGCACTACTGATCATAGTGTCCCAGCAGGAGGACAAGCCTGGCTCACTGGCTGAGTTACCACTGAACAGTCTCAATATCATTGTTATCGGCTTGAAATTGCACTAGTGCAAGTCTTACAGTTTGACTCTGAATAGTTCAGTCTGGGACATCAATAGAAATCAAATTGAGGGGACCTGAGGGAGAGTCAGAAAGAGATGGGTGGGAAAGCAGATGTTCTGGCCCCAGAATTGTTGCACGGCTTTAATCTCCTCATCACTAATCGCTATAACTGGATTCAGTAGCACCTGCTGCTCGAAGCGCAATGTGCCAGGGAAGGACGAGAAAAGAAGAGAGAGAGAGACAGACGGGAGGACCAGACAGCACAATGGATGGCCAAGAACAGCCCGTACTAAGGATACGCTGACATGGGGTCAAGCAAAAATATGCAACTCCTCATTACTTGCATGAAACTACATCAGCCAATTATTAACAGATTGAGGCTGTAACCTACACCCAGCGCTGTTAAATGGGGAGGGCCACACTGATAAAGCTAAAGGCTAATACCTAAATGTAGGCACTAAGCTGTAAGGCAATTATATATGGTTAAGTGTGTCAGTATGTGTGTGGGTAAGTTACTTACCTTTCTTGCGATTTTCCACAGACCCATCCTGCTTCTTGTCTGTGAGGAAATGCAGAAGCTTTAGCATTAGGCATATAATTGACAGACAAACTGAAAATCTTCACATACTTTTAGAATAAATTAACTAATATACAATATACTACATACACACTGATACATTTTCTCTGTATACCAGTCTTACAGTTCAAATTATTGATTTAAATGAGCAGAACTTAGAAGGAATTAGAGCGCCAACCAATCAATTTATTGTATCTTGACCTAGGTACATGGTGACTAAGACTTACTTAATGTTAAACCAGTGATCTTATACTGTATATAGTATACATACAAACCCTGCTATGAACTACGCTTTTCTGCTTTTTTTTTAGAGCCTCAACAGAAGACGGTTGAATTGTGCTGCGGTTGTAAAAACAAAAAAATTAATGCAAACATGTCCACCTATGTGCATGTGCGTTTGTTAAGTTTATTAGGTCATCAAGCAGAGGAGCATGCTAACTTTTTCTCTGTTTCTTCTTCTCCTCTTTCTCCTTTTTCTTTTCCTCTTCGTCATCATCATCATCTTCCCCGCCTCCGAGTAAAGTGAAGATAATTCCAGTTTGAGAGTTGACACCCACAGCAGTGACCACCATTTTCCCTGAGCCTTCCATTACATGGGTGCCTTTGAACACGAGAAGGGAAACAAAGTGTCAGTAAAGGATGTCGGGAAGCAGTACCTAGATAAATATCCTGCTCTTTGTTTCATTATGTTTCCCTATTAATTACATCAGGTTTCTGTTTAGACACTGGCGGCAGCTTCATCTCTGACCAAATCATGTCTATCCTTATTTGTTGCTTCAGTTCAGATGAAAATGTTGAGCTAGATTCCTTTGTTGAGAAGGTGGTTTAGCCAGGCTTTCAAGCGGTATGTTGAGCTACACACAAGAAACTAAATGCAGGTTTTCAAATGCAGGCAATAAATACAAACGAAGAGTGTATCAGAAAGTACAGAAAGAATCACAGTCACTACTTCAAATACACTCCAAAACCTTTAATCAACAGCCTTTAATCAAAAGCCAATTGTCAGTCTGTGTGAAATAATGGAATTTTGAGAGGCTATAACAGTGCTTCATCTCTGGCTCTCCATTTCTCTCAAGACACGACAGCCACTTTGATTTTTACACAGAAAAAGCACATATCAAAAAAGAACACACGCTAAAGCCAGAGTAAAAGAGTGAAGCCCACGAGACACTGGCAGGAGAGGAATGGAAAGCATTTAAAGGTGTCTGTGTTAATTAGAAGACGCCTTTCTTGAAGGGATATAGCCTGTGCTAAGGGAAATCAAAGAGCAGTAGCCAGGTAGTGCATAAACACACAAACACACATGACTCCTCTGCCTTGGAGGTGTGCCAACAGACAGCCAGATGAACTAAACAAAAGTGTTTCTCCCTATACAATTTTTTTTCATTGCGAAATGAGTACAGCAGTGAGGACAATGCTGTCTGACTGCACAAAGAGCTTTGTAGATATAGGATGGACACAGAAAGATGGGAACTAGTTCAGCTTTACACTTGGGAGATGTTGGGTAGCTGGTAACTGACTGCGTAGAGCAGCAAGTTCAGGACACCAATTCAGTTTCAAACATGTTATCATCACAACAAGAGCTGCGTAATGTGCTGAATACTAATGAATTTTCAAGGTTCAATTATTTTCATTTTCCAGTTGTAATGGTTCACTTATGAATAACCAAACCATCACCTGTTCTTACTGATTTAAATAAAATTCTTAATTTTTCACTCACTGTGAGAAGTGTTCCAGAACACTTCTTTAAAAACATGCCAAAAATGTCTGAAAAAAGTAAACTTTCAAGACTCACAAACGTCACTGTCTTCTGGTATAAACTGGTGCAGAGAGAGTGCTGAAGTGCCATGTTACCTGATAACAGCATTGGATCTTTTTCTTGTGTTTTCTTGACGTGGTCTGACTCCCCTGTGAGTGAGCTCTCGTCAATCTTCAGATCATTGCCTTGGATGAGGACTCCGTCAGCAGGCAAGAGGTCACCTAAAACACACACGGCCAAACAAATCTTTTAATAACAACTTAAATTTATGTCTTACTCAGGGATTCTCAAACTTTCTATGTCTAAGTGCCCATGACAAATGCTCCTGTCAGACATTTCAGTGTTTGCTAAATGTCTGTTCAGAGGTTTGTGGTTATGTTGGTAACTGTTTTTACTGGTTTAAAGTTTAGACTCAATTGTGAGTTGGCTGTTGTACTCCCTAATTTGCCATGATGGCTAGAATAGGGAGTTAAAGTTCTGTGGATGCATTAAATGTACAGTAGTGCATTCTTGTCATCCATAATGCAGCCATGGACTTCTGGCTTCTCCCATTTGTCCCCCCAAGAGGGTACCACAACGGATGAATCCGCATTTGTAATTTGGCACATATTTTACACTGGGTGCCCTTCCTGATGCAACCCTCCTTTGTATCCATGCTTGGGACCAGCACTATGAATACACTGGCTTGTGACCCCTCCCCAAGGATTGGCTCACATGTGAGGTGATAAATTACTATACAATTGAGGACACTCCCAATGATCTTAGTTAATCATGGATTACTCTATATCTTAACACCTTTATCAGAAAGATCTCTCTTTTCAGTCATCAAAGAAACATTTATTTTTAATTGACCTCTTACCATATTTTACTTGTGCAACGTCTCCAACCACAATTTCCGCCACAGGAATTTGAATAACTTGTCCTCCACGGACAACAGTAAATTTCTGTTCCTGCTCAATCCGGCTCTGGAGGCCCCTAAATTGCTTCTCTTTACTCCAGTCATTGAATGCTGTCACCAGCACCACACAGATAACTGACAGAAGAATGGCAGCACCCTCAATCCAGCCCGCCTCTGCCTCATTTTCATCCTCCGCACCACCAGCAGCATTTCCACAGTCTGCAGAGGGGAAACGGACAAATATTAATACACAAACCCTAAACACATCATCTCATGTCCCAGGCACACTGAAATGCACAAACTAAGAAAAATAATCGTAAAACACCATGACAAGAAAGCACATTATTTCATGTATCATAAATGCACTGACTAGATATTCATTTAACAAAAATATATTACCAGGTTGAAATCATTCAAGAAATAATAAACCTAAAAATGTATATCCATTAAAAATAATGTGATTCAGTAAAAATAACATAAAATATGAATGTAATGAATTGTTGCTTACTTCCTCTTTCAGTATCTGGAGGTTTATAAAAAGAAAGGCCTAGTGAAACTATGGCTGCCACTTCAAGGATAATCAGTGTGACATCCTGTAGTGCCTCCCACACTAACTGTAAGAAAGTTTTGGGCTTTTTGGGTGGTATAAAATTCTGCCCAAACACTGTTTTCCGCTTCTCAATGTCTGCAGGCTGTCCGCTTAGACCTGGGTAGGCAAAAACACACACAAAAATGCAGTTAATTCATAAAATGCTTTAAATCCATCTGGGAATTTCATACTAGACAACAAATATACATTCACATCACAAAAAATAGGCTTAATTATGTGCCACATAATTGTAGCACAGATGGGTGAGTTGCTGCAGACATTCAGTTCACAGGGGGAGAGCGTGCCTCGCTGAAGTAAGAGTCAGCGAGCTGTGCTCTCATCAGCAGGCCTCCAAAAGCAACATTTCCAAAAAGATTCAGCATTTTTAACAGGACACTGTGGACACAATGCTTTCAAACAATGACACACATTCTGCATTTTCACCTTTTTCAAGCATGCCAGCGAATGTGAGAACAGAGGTCAGGTCTAAACCCACAAACTGCAGTTTTCAATACAATGACCAACTGACTAGAGCTTGAATCACCTTTGGAATCACGAGTGCCTATGTGGACTACTGTCCCATTATAGAGTCATCTCTCGGACACATTACACGTCTGGTTGGCCTAAGAGCCATTCATCCATGTGCACAGAGGGGGAGCTTTCTGCAGCAACCCATTCAAATGCCTCTACATTCAAGGCACAGTCATATATTCAAAAGGGCCTTTGCACATTTGATGATGCATGACAGTTTTTCAGTTCTATTCATGCTGGCTGTGTGTGGGTGACTTTGCAGACTGGATGGAGTCTGTGCGTGTGGAGGGAGAGGAGGTGGAGCAGAATTGAAGGCCGGGGAGGAGTGACTGTGTGAAACTGTTACTGACAGGCAGATGGGGGTGGGCGGGGGTCGGGGTGAGGGTGCAAAGCACTGAGACTATTAAAGAGTGGAGACGCTGACGGCTCAACAGAAGCTGCGCTGGTAATATCAGGGTCTTAATAGGGAAAAGGATCGGTAGGGTCAGTGCATGGTGAGAAAGCTGGAATGACTGATAGTCAGACACAAATGCACACTAGGGGTACCATAAAAACTACGACACCACTTTGAAAACTGAGTACAGTGACAAGAGCACAGATGATAAAATGCATTGTTCTTCTGGCAAACAAACAATCCTCCTCTCATACTGTATGTACACATAAGCAGTCAAAACCACTGATGGTGGAAAATGTGCTCATTTTAGTTTAGATGACACTGCAACTGCTTCATGAAGTACTGCTTGCTAACATAATAAATGGAAAATGGCCATTTGTCAGGAAATAGTGATGATGAGGCTTTCATTCTACTCATTCACCTCTAAGTGTACTGAGAGGTCAATACTTGTACTGTACTATATTTGCAGTTGTACAAGTACTGCACTATATTTGCAGTTGTACAAGTACTGCAATACTTGTAATACTGGGAACAACCTTAGTGTTAGACCAATATGTTGCAGTTTATCATTGTCAGCGCTGACAATAACTCGCTACTGCTCCAACAAGTAGGTACAGTTTTGTCAGAAAACCCTACTCTACAGTCTTAGCTAACTAACATTACAGTACAGTAAATCCAACCTGCATCAAAGGGCAAAATCTAAATATTAAGATAAAAACAGATATTAACAAAGCACATTCCTTGTTTTTTTTTTTTTTTTTTTTAAAAAAATTGTTTTTTTTTAATT
>VUQH01000218.1:0-28818 GCA_015106775.1 Etroplus canarensis | reverse complement strand
TAACAAAATGGTTTTGTTGCCAATCACTTTCCCATTAAAAACAGGTTCCTTCCTGGCTCAGAACGGGCCTTTGGGGGAATGAGTTGGCACAGGAAAAATTGCCGGGTACCATAAAATCAATGAGTCTGTTAACTTATTCGACAGAAATCTACACCTTTATATGTCTGGCAATTTAATAACAAATGTTCCTATATTGTTGAGCTCCAATTAAGAATGTACTCTATGGAGGAAAAACCCTGACAAAACAAATAATACGTAGAAATAGCAGGACTCTAACAACTGTTTTTTCCCCCCCACCATATTTACTACGAGACTAACAAAAAAAAGGTCAGAAAATAGAGGAAACATTAACACCACATCAAACCAAATGGTTTTCTGTTACAATTATCAGTTGGCTAACTGTTTGAGAAGAGAGAGCTTTAAATGAAATAAAAATCTGTGTATTTGTGGTCATTGCAAATTGCTTTGTGACTGCCTAAATATTATCGCATATAATTAAACAACATTAATAACACTACCATATAAACTATATATGGAAAAATGTACTGGGTCACCTACAGATTACATCTACAAGAGGTTTTATGACATTCCATTATAAATCTATAGGCATTAATATGGACTTGATGCCCCCCTTTGCAGCTATTACAGATTCCAGTCTTTTGGGAATTCTTTCTACAAGATTTTGGAGTATGGTTGTGGGAATTTTTGTCCATTCAGCCAGAAGAGCATTTGTGAGGTCAGACAGCAATCTTGGATGAGGGGGTTGGTTTGGCAATCTGTTCCTGCACAGATCCCAAAGGTGCTGGATAGGGTTGAGGTGAGGCTTCTTTCACACAAAGCTCATCCAACCATGTGTTTATGGTGCTTTGTGCTCTGAGGCACAGTCATGCTGGAATAGAAAAGGGTCTTCCCCAAACTGTTCACACAAAGTTGAAAGCAGAGAATTATTCAAAATGTCTTGGAAAGCTGATACATTTCCCTTCACTGGAACTAAGGGGCCCAGGCCAACCCCGGAAAAACAATCCCACAGCATTATCCCTCCTCAACCAAACTCTACAGTTGGCATAGCGCAGTCAGGCAACAGTTTCCTGGCATTCACCAAATCCAGATTCATCCATCAGACTGCCAGATAGAGAAGCGTCATTTGTCACTCCACATAACATATATTCACGGGTCCACAGTCTAGTGACGGTGTGCTTTACACCATTCCATCCAATGTACTTGTATGCAGCTGTTCGGCCATGGTAACCTATGCCATGATGCTCCTGGCACATAGTTTTTGTGCTGATGTTAGTTCCAAACCTCCTCTTGCATTATGTGCCACAGTGTTTGGGGACCCCACTCTGTAACTTTACATGGTCTGCTACTTGGTGGCTGCTGTGGGTCCTAAAATGCTTCCAATTTGCAATATTGCCACTTACAATTGATGGAGAAATAAGTAGGAGGAAAGATATTGCACAAACTGAATTGTTGCTAGGGTGGCTATTACAGTACCACACTCAAATTCAATGACCTCTTTAGAACATCCCATTCTTTCAAAAATGTTTGTAAAAGGCAGACCATATGGCTAGGCACTTGATTTTATACACCTTAACAGGTGTGGCCCAATACTTTTGTCCCTACAGTGTTGTAGGACTACAGCTGGACTAAACTACTTCTAAATCAATTACATAAAAACTCCTAAAATAAAAACGATTATTCCAGTGGACTGGTCCATGTTCTAAACCATCATGGGTTTTAGCTCTGACTGACTTAGCTAGCCTTGCTGTTTCATCTTTCTCATCAATGCACACTACACTGTTAACTGGGCCACAAAACTTGCACAAAGAAAATATTTCTGTATCAACAGTTACATGGTTAATTGACATTAAAACATAAGACAAACATACTTTTCTAAAAGTGAGGTGAGAAGAATGACTCACCAGCACAGCACATAAAAAAAGCTATGGGGTTTATCCAGCAAAGCTGCCTGTTGCTGCTCCCTGACTGTCTCTCACCGTCTCCTTTAATTCTTTATGCCTCTAATTAAAACATGATGACAGCTAATACCCTACTTAATTTTACACCACATTTTCCATTTGTATTAGAGCAATAAATACAAGTGACAGAAGCCGATCAAGGTGTCATCTCTCCATTGGATTCACAAACAGAAAATAGGTTGGCCTTGGCCTCTCGCATCATTTTGGCACCTAGCGTGGGTCTCAAGTCAAGCAGCTAATCATTAACCATTTAATTTGGATGCTTGTCCCTAGCTGAACCACCTGAGTACTGTCATTTTAGTCATCAGTGAGAGGTCAAGGTAAACCTTTACTCTCAATTAAAAGAAATGAGGCCACAATTTTCTAAGCACAAAGAGACATCATTAACTCGACAAGCAAATCCAATGAAATCTTAATTCCAACCACAAACATTTTCATGCACATAATAACTCAGAACATGTATACAAAACCAGAAAAGAGGAATGACACACAATGTCTTGCACCTATGTGAGCTTAAGTAGAAAAGGAGAGAATTTTGACCTCATTGGGACAGTAGAACAGGACACTGAACACTGCGTGAAGTCAATATATAGATAAAATAAAAATCAAAGACAGAACATTTGATCTGATAAACTGTTAGATTTCTTGTCAGTATTTTGAAAGAATATCCAGTGTGAGCTTCATGCCATACATATGACAAAGCTTGTTTAGATTGCTGAAAGGTTAACCATCAAACTGTTTATGTTAATATAATATGATGTCCATCTGAGTCCAATTAGGATAAATGGATTATGGGGATTTCCATCACCTCTGCTTAAATTAAGCCCTGTCCACATTTAAAGCGATTCACTTGTCACGCATTGCTTTTCAGATGATGATTAGTTGCTAGTTGTTGTTCCAGGCACTGGTTGCGTAGGCAATCCTTAAATATATGTACCATCTCGTCATATGACATTTAAGGATTTTCTGCATTCCTACTGGTAGCCGCTTCAATTGCTTGCCTAAAAGTTGAGAAAAATTTAACTCAAGACCTGTAAATGATATTTTGCTTATCACAGTTGCAAGTGACTGATTTTCACTGATATTCAATGGACTCTTGTTGTTACAGCATTGTTAGTCTGTTCCTGTGTGGACAACCTCTTACAATATCGCCTATTCTGAGAAGATCAGATTAGGTTTTAGCTAAAGGTGGTGAAGGTATTAGGTGGGTAGCAATCAAGATTGATTGGGTAAATACTGTAATCCCGAATATTTAACACAATTATCCATAAACCTAAACCTCATACATTTATAGAACTTAAGTCTTTTTATAGAGGATTCCCTTAAACTCTAAACACTTTTTAAATAAAAAAAACATAAACATCATAACTGAAAAATAAAGAATTAGGCCCTGATGTTTTTTAATGCAATACTCATCTTGCAAGAGCAGCCATGGGTCCCTGCTGCCTGCCTCCACAGTGGGGTGTCTGCGGGTGCAAGAGAGCCCAAGGCAGCAGTGGACTAGCGTGCCTTGGTGACAGTGAAAAAGAACCAGAGTGGACAGCCAACTGTCGCAAGCCACGGAAATCTGACTGGGTGAGAGACCCTGAGTAATCTGGAGACAAAGGCAGCTGCAAGCAACTGCTAATAATCCTTCCACTGGTTCACCTACAGAAACCTTGTGAGTTTGATTTTCTATAAATAGATCTTGCGGGCCAAAAGCTCCCCTTCAGTCATAGAGCTTCATTAAAAATTAGCGTAAAGAAAAGAGGTGTGCTTTGTTTATTTATTCATTTGCATGTTTTATCTGAAACATTCATTGCAATTAGAATTTGAGTAACGGTCCCTATTATTTTTCTTTATCAAACTAGACTCCTTATTAGAATTGGACCACATCAGCCATTATGCTAATACGTTTTTGTACCAATACTTACTTTAGAAATATTAAATACCAACCTCTTAATTCTGACACTCTTTACTGACTGTTCATACATCAAATGTCGTCTATCTTCAAAACTTTACTTTTTAATTATAAAGTTTCATGACTGTATTTTGCATGATTACGATCAATACCTTGGCAAAATCTGTCGAAGTACCACCTTAGTGCTAATTCTTGCAACAGAAGGTGTCTCATGTCTCCAAGACCCCAGTTCACTATGACATACACATGCAAAAATACTCACAAAATGACACCAGTCATCAAGAGACTATGTGTGAATTTTGAGTTCCCCTAAATGCTCTAAACTGCATGTTGGACCACTTCAAAAAGCAAAAAAACATTTCTTTTTGCTGTCATTTTATACAACTCTTTAAAAAAGATAACATAATTGAATAGGGTTGTTTGTGAGAGCTCCCATTAGACATCATTTGAACTTTTCCATTCTGAAGTGAGTGTTTTAGGTGTTGCTGCACATAAGCACTAGCATCTAATATCTGCAATAACAGAGCATTGCTTAATGAACCCAGCAGCGACATACCCTTAAAATCTTAATTTTTTGAAAGTATCATCATGCAAATTCAGCCTAAAATACATAAAATGTGTGACATTACACTTTGATGAAAGTACTATTGCCACCCTGCTCAGGAAATTCTGAGGAGATTACCATAATAAAAAGCAAGCAATGGGAGTATGCAGGCCAGTAAGCAGACTATTTTAAATAATACCTACCCTAGAAAGCATTATATCAGTTGTTTTACAGAATCTGATGAATTATCAATTACTCATCAGGATATGACAAATATCAGGTACAAACCACAACTCTTGTACCCACCCTTAGAAACAAACGTAAACAGGAAAACAATTGTTCTCATGAGTCAGTTTTTAACCTCTCCATTTCTCTCTGAACTAAACCAACCAATAAAACAGGGTCTCACCATTTTTTAAAACTACTCCAAGGCAAAACACCTTAGCATATCACTTTGAATTTCGACATGAAGAGACAATATGTAGGCTTCCTGAATTACAAAGAAAAAATATGATTTAACAGTCAAAACATTCACACTTAAGGGGATTTCCTTGAAAATACAGATAAAATAACCTGTCAGCTTTTATAAATTAGATCAACTGGATCCATACTCCAGGATCCAAATATCAGACAATACAAAAATAGCAGTGAACAAGGGATAACTGTGAAAGGAAGAAACACGGGGACACTTCCAGTAATACTGATTGAAAGTGGCCTTTACAATTTTGTAAATCTCATTAGGGAAAGAAAATAAACAACCTGGTTGAAGAAATAGAACACTGTGGTGTAACTGCAAAATACTGATGCTGTGCTGTGTTACCTCCACCCATTAATGTGGCTTGACCGACACTTTCTTGCCTGGTAAATGCCATGCCCCAAGCAAACATCTTCGAGTTAAGAATGTATTTTCTCTGAGCCAAGGTAACCTGAATGACATCACTGCATGTTAATGTTTCCAGGCATGACAAAGTTCCCACAAATACCAAAGCGAACAATATATGACTGTTGTCACAAGCGGAGCGCCTGCCAAGAGATTTCATTTATTTTAAAATAAGTACATGTTGGAATTTCCTCTTTAAATGTTATTGTTATTAAGATATCTTATTATAATACCATAGAAAAAAGAAATTGAGAGGCAAAACTGAAATAGAGGAAGTAAATTATACTGTACAAGTGAAACCAGGCCAACTGACAGCTACATGTATTGGTGAGCTCTCCCTTTGTACTTACTCTATAACGACACATTAAAGCTGTCTAAAAAGACAGCTAGTGTTTTAACACTAAAAAGACCCTTCGTTTTGATCTTTCTATCTGGATTAAATGCCTTCATCTCGTCTTTCAGTACACAACAGCACAGTGACAAATGGGTTAACATTTGTTAAAAACAATTTGTCGTGTATTGTCTGAATAAGCTTTTGGCAGTTCTTACTGTCACATCTGAGGAAGCAGTGAGCATAATTACCTCTTTTAAACTCACAGCATTGGCATGTTAATTACCAAAATCAATCTGAATCACAGTGAATTGAAATCTAACTGAATAAGGAGCTCTTTGGTGGTATATCAAGACTTATGTGCTGACATGAAAAGTATCAGTAGTACTGGCATGACAAACTACATTTTGCCTCATGCAAATTGAACATGCTTTTAATTCTTAGATTATGCAAACTAGTTAAAGCGGAGTAACACATTAGTGCACATTCCTAACAGGGAAATTTACTCAGACTTCTTTGGACGAAAAGAGATTGGAAATAGAGGATTAGCAAAGGATTGGCTTAAGAGGTTCAAGTACTGACTAACCCAGCTAATTAGAAATCCCTTTTCAATTGTCAGGCTCCTGTAATCTTAAATGATAGCTCAATTTCCCAAGCCAATGACAAATTAGCTGATTGAAACTAAGTATCAGAAGTCAGATGTGAATCTGACCAAGCGTATCAATGCAGTTTAGCTGTAATAACTGCATAAGTACAAAGTTTGATTTCAAATAAAAGGAGTTCATGCTGCCTTTGCCTTTGAAATCTGTTTTCAATCTCATCATGTTAATCATGTCTGACAATCTGAAGAATTTAAAAACAGGATTGTTGATATGCTGAATACTGATGGAGGCAAAACAGAAGAAGAAAGAGTTGAAATGTAGGTCTGATATTCATTCATAAACATCTTAATACTAATCAGCTAACTTCTCTATTCAAATATTTGCATAGGAACCAATACGGTGTTAAAACTTCTTTGTGTTGTATGTAAGGACAAGTGAGAAGCTAAAGGGCCTTGTCTAACTACATTCTAGCTTTTTTTCGCAGCATACACTAAGTCAGCTGAGCACGGGGGAGGACAATTTACACAACAACCAATGTCACTCATGCTCCAAATATGACAGGACTCTACATTCACCACGTGCATGTTTAGACAACTCATGCTCTCTCTACAGCTAAATTCATATTCAGCAATTTCTCCTCACAGTTTAGACAATGGCCTATTGATTTTTGTAAAACTAAGGGAGCAACAGTGACAGCACGGTGCACAATTGGTACACATGATATTGTCAATAAATGAAAGGTCAAGGATTAAATAGTGAGTCAATGGCTCTTGCTAGAATGAAAGATACTTTGTAGTATTTTAAAGTCTGGTATTCATCACACTCTTTTTGGTTTGACGAAGCTCAGAAAAATTTTACCTCACTCAGACTGCACACAAAGGACTGTTACAGTGAATACGTGGTGCCATTTTAATCTGGGATCAAACTGAAAATCCCCACAAATAAAGAGTTCAGTCAAGGTCATACTGGTGATTAGGCAGGCTGTCTATAAAGGGAAACTGAGACATAGAAGTAGCAGAAAAACCAAAAAGAGAGAGGTGATGTCAATAGAAGCTCAGTGTGGTTTCATTTGAGCCTAACTGGGAATTTTTTCCCCAAGTTAATGCCACTGTAAGGTTGAGAATTTAGTGACAAAAAAGTAACAAAGAAGCCCTTAAAAAAAAATGAACTCACTCCTTGACTAACATGTTAAAGCCATTACTACCTAGCTTTACAGACTCCTGTTTTGTCCCCCCACATGTGGGACATTGACCTGCCCGCACACTGGTACTGTGCCCAGGAAAACAGCTGGTCTGTCTGAAACCTACACACGGAGAAATGTGTGCACGCACGCACGCACGCACGCACGCACGCACACACACACACACACACACACACACACACACACACAGAGGTGAAAAGGGAGAGGAGGAGGGTGTGGGGGACATATCCACAGGCCTTGAAATAGAGCAGGATTGGCCCAGGTCAGAGCCAGCCAGCCTGGCCACCTGTCTGGTTTGTGAGTGCTTCCAAGGAAGTCATGTCAAGGCATCCATAATGTGGATGACTCTGCCAGTGACACACCTCCTAAACTATGTGTGCCCCACATTATCATTCCAAAAGCACTCACTCCTAACAGTGTTGTGAAAAACATCCTGTAAATGATCCAATTAAACTGCAATCATGTTGAGGAAAACCGTTACTATACCATCTACTGGTGACGTTTTTAACCGGTTGCAGAGTCCTTGAATATCCCCATAATATTCTCCAATTTTGGTTATTGCCTCAGCGCCTCTCAGTTCCATTAATGAGCGCAGTTCTTTAAGTGTGCAGCCAAACTCTCCATCATGGTTGGCCTCCATCATGGAGTTCTTCACCCCACTGTACGAGTTGTTTGCCATCGTCACAGCCTCCCCAGTCTACTGCAAAGCGTTGCTGCTTTGACTCGACAGCGGGGTTCAAAAAGAAAAAAAAAAGTGCTGTCTTGGAAAATCTTAAATCCTCAACAGTACGAACACAGTGATAGCTCCCATAAACAGCCGACAAGCCCTTCACAGGCAGCTGGAGTCATATGCCAGGTAGAAGGGTTATCATGAAATTTCCCCCAGGATTAAAGTATTCTGATTCTGAAAAAAGCCATTTCCCTTGGAGAGCTGAGTTCCTATTCTTTCATGGTGACTGAGGATCACCCACAGAGCCGGAGATCACCATGCATGCAGATCTGAAAAAGAAGAACAAAAACAAATTTTCAAAAAAATGTTAATTGTTTTACTTCACGTACAGCAATGTTCTAGTCCATTTATTAATAGAACGATCATGCTTAACAACTGATATTTAAGCAAACTATGCATAAAAACTTGATTTTAGGTTCATTTCCCATACATGTCTTCTAAATACAGCTATGGCTTCACAACATCACAAAGGCATTTTTGATTTTCATTTTTGTTGTCATCAGGAAACCATATATAATATTATCAGAATATCTTTTCATTTCACTGCAATGCAGTCCTCATGTAACATACCAAGGCGTAGGCACACTTTTCTATACTTTGATGTAAGTATTTCTGATGTAGCAAGTCAGAATATATCATTATACAGCTAAGTTGCATCAGAATATCAAAAAATAACATCTGCATAAAAGGAACTAAAAAACCTTAGACAAAAATGCCTGACTGAAGAGATGAGTAGCTACATTATTACCAAAACTGCCAACAATCAATTCCCAAGAGATTTTGATTAGCTGCAAAAAACAATTTTGTCATTCAGATGGTAATGAGCACCCTTTTTCCTTGGTCAAAGACTGAGCATTATGGAGAATTAGCGTTTAACAATTGCAGGGTTTTTCCTGCACAGAGATTTTAAGGTAGTCATTTCCCCCCCTGCACTGTTTATCTGCTGTTAATAAAGCCCGAACAGTCCTCGCAGCTTTTTCACAATAAAGCACTTTCCTGCTTTTTTACCGAGTAAGATTTAAATTGAATCACTGTGTTGCAATTTCTTTTGGTGTTTAAAGGAAATGAGGCATGAAGTTAAATAATAAAAAAGAAATACAATACTAATGTTAGCAACAAAACTATCAATTATTTTGCATTTAAGATATTTTAAACTGTGTTGTAACAGTACTCAAGCTTGGCTGGAGGACATGTGGTAAACCTAAAGCATACACAAGTTCAACCAACTAATTACAGAGCTTACGGACAGGCACGGTAAACCACAAGACCATATTCTACCTGCTCAACTGAAAAAGCTGTGGCTGCAGTTTACATTCATGTTTCTATTTTTCCTATTAATATGAGCTGTTCCTCATCAGATAAAGGTACAACAAAAGAGGATGTTTACTGTATAGATTGCAAAAGACACATATGAATCTGCTGTATCTCTATAAACGTGCAAGTGTATTAGGAAAAACTATAAACAGCTGTGTGTTCATATGCTTGACCAACAAAGCAGATCCTGATGCAAGTCAATGCACCAAATATTAATGTTGCTGCAAAGCAGCTACAAATAACACATATCTTCAACCCAACTGCACAGAAGATCGCTACAATTACCACAGTTTCAACATGGGATGCCAAAGTTTAACATCATTAAAGCAAGTGTTTACCCCGAAGTTTATCGCTTTGCCTCATCAGCTCAACCCCCCTTTTTACCAGCCTGGTTTCCTGGGAGGGCAGTGTAAAGTCCTAAGTCTTTAAATTCCTTTCCACTCAGAAACAGTTCAGTATCTAGCCAAATGTGAAAAATATTCACAGAAAGCTTCAGAAATAAAATTTTTCGTTTTCTTTACATCAAAGATGCCTCTGAACACCACATTCTAATAAATTCATTCTTAAGTTCAAGTGAAAGTTTATGGGAAAATCTAAAGATTCCAGAGTTCCTGGAAAAGGACATATGGACAACCTGAGTACATGACACCTTGCTTGCAAATAGCAGAAACCAGAGGAAAAAACAAGACTGAAATAACTGTAGAGACTACATAGCCAGCCAAAATGATGAAGAGCAGTCAATTTTAAGCAGCCACATCTTTTCATCTAGAAATTCATACCCCCTTATTGCAGACTACATAAGTCCTGTCACTGAAAAAAAAAAATCACAATTATAAAAAAAGCCACCAGCTTCCCTGCAGTGCAACTGCTGGGGTGCCGTAGCAAACAAGGACCAACTGAGTGATTACCTCAGAAAAAGCCTTCTGTTTAATCTAATTAAGACTATCTGTGGCACGAGGGAGCTCCATGGTGCTCTACATGGGAGAGTCCATTCTAATGAGAGGCTGCTGTCCATTCAAAGTTAATCAGGCTAACACAATGGGTTGAATCATTCTCATCAACTAGGTTGATAAGAATTTGTCTTGGAGCAGCTCAGACAAGAAAGGGACATCCTAATAAAATTATAGAGGCTTAAGCAAAGCAGGTGTACGTCTGTTTTAGGAAGGACTTGATTTCATGAGTTTCTTCAGATGACAAGGAACAAAACTGGATTTACTGCTGAATCAAATACATTGAATTTGTTTCACAAGTGGGTTTGTTTTCTAGTCTGAAAAGCTAAAAATGTATTTCACTTCTATGCTGAAAGCTATATCAAACTATACTCTGCACGGCACTCGGAACCTGGACTCAGCCATCTGATCCATTAAGAAAGACACTAGTGGAGACACAGGAACATTAAGCCATATCTGGAAATAATGCGACGGATATTTTACTTGGTTTTGCTCACTTTCTACATTTCAAAGTCATGTTTGAGAAAACATTTACTCCGTCATTACACCAAACAGGAACTCCAAATGAATGTCAAACTCAAGAATACGTCTGAACTCTAAACTGGGACGTGGGTGCAGGAGGAGAGAAAATGTAGCCTTTATTATTGCTCAGTGCACAAATGAATGCTTGCAGCTTATTCCATTGAGATTCTTGGAAACTATTCTGTCACATGTCGAGTTTCTATTTGAAGCCATCTGCCGTGGAAAACGGGACAGAATTTATTATTTATTACATAGCATAATTGCCGGGCCGGGCGTGTTACTGAGGTGGGAGAGATTGTGTAAATCCCTACTGTGAGAAAGAAATACACCTTTGCATGATTTGTGCTGTCCAGAGACTTAGGGTCTTCATTACATGTTGGCATGCCCATTAGCAAGCAATAAGGCTGTCCTGAATAAAATATTTTGGGCTCTAGAGCTTCAAGAATGGCAAGAGTGGTGCAGAACATGACCTGGCTAATTTTTTAAAGGTATTCATTTTTAAGAATACTGATTTTATTATCACAAGGTAATCTGTGTAATACCACACACACATACACAAGTTAAAAGACAATGAGTGACTGACAAGGAACTGCAAGCATAGTACATTACAATATCAATGTTATGTGCTAGGTAATATGGAATGAAAATCTTATGATTTTCCATCTCTCTTTCCCTCTCTCTCTCTATAGATATCTCACAATATAAATCTAATTTTTTCTGTCAGCTTTAAATGTCCCTTTTACTGTTAAGTAAGATGTGACAAGAAAATAAGGTTTATTTTGTTTAAATACTTATTTTATATCCCATGATGCCCACCACAAAAATATTGTAATACATTATACAACTGTATTTCAAATTAAAAAAAGGGCATAAATAAACTACAATCTTAATTCTAACTCAACTACTTCAAGTGACACAGGGGAACAAAAACAAAAGTACATATTACATTCTTTGGTCAATTCCAAATAAATAAAATAGGCAATACACAATTAAAAAGTAAATTCTGACCACTAAAAAACTTTCAAATTTTACAGAAGATACAAATTTATTGGTCAACTCTAAATAAATAATATCAACTCTTTATTCTAAAATCTTAAATGAAAACAAGTAGGTATTGATGCAAAATTTAAAAAAAAAAAATCTACCTCTACATTGTATCCTTTCCTTTTCCCCCCAGTTATTTAAAACTGTTCCAATCTATGCAAACCCAGAAAGAAATACACAAAAACATTCTGTGTATACCCTAAGTAAAAATTCAGTCCCTAGGATGAAAGTGCTTCTGTCAGTCTTAAGTCATGACTTTGTCTGTATGGTCTTCGTAGGCAATATGAAGAAATCAGTGGGCAGCTGCTTTTCAAATTTCAATCTTGATCAATGAAGTGGGCATTGAGGCTTATGCATAGTCCACATGTGTGACTGGACCACAAATCCGATGTGTGACACACTTTGCAGCTCATTTTCAATTGTCTCTCTACACCCTGTGTTGAACCTGGGAAAGCGTCTGAGAGAAATGGTAAGGAGGGTCAATCACTTCAGCCACTTAAATCCGACGTTTTCAACCGTGCATAGTGGCATCACGTCTTTTGCAATAAAGTAGGGTACTGCATATGCAATATTACTGTGTCTCCTTCAGGTTTTCTTTTTTGTCAGAAGAAATGGTGTTTCATTGTTTCAGGTGGACCAGCAGCACTTGCTTGGGTCTAGGATTGTAAAGTCTTGCATAATGCGCGCTCTAAAGGATGGCACTGCTTTAGATGGTTTGAAAAAAAAAAGTAAATGGTGTTACCATCTTTGTGGGAACAGGCTTTTTACACAGTTCGTAGCGTACATTACTCTGCTTCTTGTCAGACTTTAAATAGACAGAATATCTCCACACTATTCAATTCCTGGAGCCTTCTTTACAACACCACCCTTTTGAACCTAAGGCTGTGTCTGTTTGAGTGTCTTCTTCGGTAACACCGCCGCTTGAGTTTTCATTAATATTTTCTGTCATCATTTTTTTCCCCTTTCATCTCGCTCCCTGTCCTGGCACTGGCACGGCTGTAGTAGCCCAAACATTAGCATGTGTGCCGCTGCTGGCTGCTATGGCTCCTCTTCGTGTGTCAATCTAACCCGATTTGGTTGCAACTCTATTTCAGCCACATGATTGGTTCGGCGTGGCGTTATCCTCAATATCACTGACTTTTTGTGTTGCCTGTCAAAACATGGACAGAATGAATTCTATTGATGTTATACTGACTAAGTCTCATATTTCAATCCAGGAAAAAAATATTTTACAGTAATTATATTTATTATTTTATTGCCCTACAATATGTGCAAGTAGAAAATTTTAAGACAAGTGAAAAGCACAGAGTGTAGCTGTGCTTTGCTCAGGATAAAATAAACTCTTAACCATACCGTCTTCAGCCATGCTTCACCCTGTGACTAGTAACTAATGTACTACCTCCTCAACTCAGGAATCATACATAGTAAAAAATGTCCAACAGTGTGTTTTAAACATTACCCGTGAGTGAACAAGTAACAACGTGTCTGACACATCAAAGACTCATGTTACTGAAAAATCAGGATCAATCCCACCCCAACTTTTACTTTCAATTATATTGTCCATCATGATTATAACACTGAGCTCCTTTAATTGTTTTTTAACTCTTGCTCACCCTTTTGTTCTGCGATATTATATTTTATTGAACTTTATTGTTTTCATGTTTTGGCTCTTTAACAGTAATTTCTCAACTTTTAAAGTTTAGTATTTTTTCCTTTGCCTTATTAATACTGGAACAATATTGTGTAGAAATCATTTCTATTAAACTGATGAGACTGCTTGGCCCTTATGCATGTTGTCACTTTCATTTCATATCAAAGCAAACAAACACACACAACAAAGTAACCAACATGTATTTTGACTGCTTCCTGACTCAAGAGTTAAGACTTTCCTGCATTACAAAACTGCAAACAAAAAAAGAAGTTTAATGGTACTGAAAATGTAGGAACAAACCTGTCCAGCTGCAATAAATTCAGAGGCTAATTCACTCATTCATTGCACTGTGGTGCAGTGTATTTCAGCATTAGCCATGTTTCCAAGAAAATGATGCAAAAGCTTTAAACTCAGGAAGTTTTCCCCAAGAAACTGAGAAAGTTCCTTAAAGCTGCTGGTTGTCTGTGTTTTCACTGTTGTCTAAGCACTAACGAACATATTTAATTAAACGCAACTACCCAATAAACTGATTCACTCCCATCCTGAAGGTGGCAGTAATATAAAAGATCAGTAGAAATGTTAGATGCTGCATTCCCACCCTCAAATTTCCTGTACCTTTGAAAAGTACTAACCCAGAGCAACAATGTTTTGGGCAGTGAAATAATTTCCCCAAAAGTTAATCTAGACCACGGTACCTGGAGTGGAAAAACTCAAAGTTCATTCAGAGGTTATTTGTCACTGGGGGAAGTCTATGTGGTGGAAATGCAGTCTGTCTGGATAGCCAAGATTTTAAAGTTTGTCGTACCAAAGTAAGTCCATAAAGCCCAAAAAACAGACAGGTAAATTTCAGAGTAGAATGCATGTCATCTTGTACCTTACAGGAGAATGTGGCCTTTTAAGAGTGTTAATGGCCTCTGAAGGACTTATCTCAAATGGCAGGAATATTTAACTTGCTTTGGGTACCGCAGGGGCTATGCACACAAGCAACCATCTATATGCCCTCTCCATTTCCCCATCTTCATGTTATACTCTGACATTCACACCCCGTAACCCCACGAGCAGCAACAATGCCAAGATGAAGGAAGTGCCAACATTTGCTGTGCTGGGTCAGTTTCAGAGTAGGGCACGTGTCACAACAGTGGAAAATCATTGTGATTGGATCTCCAAGCCAACAGCTGGCATGGTATGGTTGAATGACAGAGGCTAGGATTAACCCTTTCCACAACACAGAAGCAAAGCCATTGCTCAGTACAGTTAGTGCTGGTTTCCTCCAAGATCAACAGACTTGTAAGACACAAGAATCTCCTCTACCCAGGCCATTTGAAAACTACTACCATACATTAGATACACAGTTAATCTTCTATCCAGAAGGTTGCAAGTGGAAACAAGTAGACAGGAAAACAGTGATGGGCATCTCTTAAATACACTCATGTCCTTGTTTCCATGCTAAGGAAACCCTCTGGCAGTTTGAACACCTTTACGTGCCAACAACCCGATGCAAGTCAAGGATAGCAATTCTAGGGATCCCTCTGCAATGGAGCTGCCTAATGCGAGAGGTGGTATTTTTAGCTTCCCCCAGACTGTCCCTCCCCCCACCGCTAGCCATTGCCGAACTGGGTCAGGCCATGTAAATGTGGAGGGTACAAAGAAGAGACACCCAGCCATCCTTGTGCTGTGTGGCTTGCAGCTGAGAGTGCTACTTCATCCCACAGACTGGAACCTCTACACAGCTCTCAAATGCTGTCAGGCTGCCAGTTCATGAGAACGCAGAGTCAGAGGTGTCACCGTCAACACGCTTTTCCTTTCCAGCTCATTATACCGCATGTATGGAGAGATACATAATAGTCTCTAAAATGTAAGCAAACCATAATCTTTTCCACCTAGAGTTAAGAGAGTTAGGAAAGTCAGAATTAAGAGTTAATCTGAGCAGTCACTGCCTATCATATTATATTGATAGATCAATTTATGGAGACTTTAAGATTTTTTTTTTTATTTGAATTACTTAAAAACACCATATCTGATGTACATCCTTTGTGTGTTCAGATTTATTTCTATATTTTTGTCATTTAGTACTGCAAATGTAAATGCAATTTTGTACAATTCTGTTTAAAAAAAAAAAATCTGGGGCACTGTATAAATTGCAATAAATGTCTCGTCTACAAATGCACCCCCATACCATCACAGATGCTGGCTTTCGAACTGTGTGCTGATAACAAGCCAGATGGTCCCTCTCTTCTTTAGTCTGAAGGGTAAAATGCCCATCCATTCATCCATTTTCTTCCACTTATCCAGTTCAGCATCCTAGCGTTTTCATTTGTCAGAGCACATAGCAGTTTTTCACATTGATTTCGTCCATCTTAAATACACATCGGCCCAGATAGGACTGCTTTGTTTCTGGATCTTGAAAATTGAGTCATGTTTGAGTTTTAACTCAACATTAGTGGAGGCACTGACTAACTGCCTTCACTAATAATATTTTTCATCAGGGTTTCTGAGTCCATGAAGTGACTTCCACCAAATTGTGTCCACTTATAATACAGTGCTGCCTGAGGCCACAAATATCACCAGTGCTCAGACTAGGTTTTCGGATTGTTCTGTGCATAGACTGATTTCTCCAAATTCTCTCAATCTTTTAATTGTACTCCATACCATCAACGGTGAAATCACTCAATTTATGGCAGCTGCAGGTATTTTCAGCAGTCTCCCTTCTCCCCAAAGGTTTGCCACAGCGGATGAATCTGCATGTGAGATCTGGTGCCGATTTTACTCCAGCTTTCTTTCCTGAATCTCCCATTTAGCAAGGCTTGAGATCAGCACTAGGAGCACAATGGTTTGTTAACCTCAAGGCTGGGCTTGTGTTTCCTCCCAGTTGTGAACCATGTGAGGTGAATATGTAATCCACTACACTATGGAGGACACCATTTTTTGCAGCTATACAGTTAAGAAATATTTTTAAATATTTGAACTATTAAACCAAACCAAACATTCTTTCACTAAGAGGTGAATGTCTCCCCGTCTTTACTCCTCAGAGACTTACAGACAAGTTGATCTAATTAGTTGTAAGATTTTCTATCAGGTGTTTTATAAACATATCACAGCCTTTCTAGTTTTTGCTGTCCTATCGCAACTTTTTTGAAATTCTTTTCTGGCACTAAATTAAAATCAGAAACCGGTTGCACTTGTTGAATCCCTATGTAAAGAAATAAATTCTCCATAAAACAAGTAGTAAGAATATGAGGAGCATATCAGAAATATCTTAAATTTACCAACAGCTCATTTGAAGATGCATGCAGGTGATGCACATGGATAAGGACAGTGTTTTAACTTTTTAATCACAACAGAAGAGACATCAATTATAAAATTTGCAGCACTGTGGCAATAGGTGTGTTAAGAATGAACAGCAGGTTACTTGATAGTGTTTACATTTACGTATAACAAACCAGTTAAAAAAATAATTCTGTCATTGCATGCATAAGTAAGAGGAAAGCTGGGCATTTAATGCAAGTGAAACTGAACATAGGAGTAGAGATAACTTGCAATCACAATGTTTCTGAATACTGTGGTTATCTCATTCACCTTTAGTTTGTTTAACAATTTCCCAGTATTTTTGAGTAGACTATCCTGCTGTTAACACTGTATTTTGACTTGCACACCCCCCACCCCAAAACTGTAAAATTTAACATGTATTTACAAAATATTATTATAAATCAAATACCCCTCTTTTTTGACAGTATCGCTATAAACACATTTTACTCTGCTGCACCTACTTTTTTCCTATCAATGATGTAACTGCAAACCAGGAGGAATATTTTTATTGTGCTGCTGCATAATGTCTCATGTCTGTAGGATCAAAAATATTCCAAAATTAGGCATCTTTTATTGAGATACTTTGAAGATCAGAGACTTTTTGTGTTCTTGGTTATGTGTGATTCTGCATACCAGCTCAGTGGCAAGGGGTTGCTGCTGCCCCATCATTATCTGCTACAGTCTCAAATTGCTGTTGCCTTCATTTCAATTTTAGGATTCACTGTTGCTGACTTGAGTGTAACAAATTTCACAAAGAGAGAATGCATTTTGTGTTTATTCGTTCCAAATATGATGGAAAACAAATTTCATACTTGTGTTATAGAACTAATATCAAATTCCCTTTTAACCACTATCAACCGTGTGAGTGCTTTCAGTGTGACTAAGCCACTGCTGTAACTGTTCATATTTAGCCCAAGTAAAAATGTGTACTAAAAGGAAAGCCTTAAAGCTATGAGGAACAGATAAAATTCAACATTTTCTTATTCATCATCACTTTCAAGTTATTTCATAAGGGTTTTAAGATCATGAATACTAAAAAATTAACTCACATTGTGACAGTGTTTCAGAGGAATATACTGCACTGACTTCCATGTGGAGTAACTGCTCTCTGGCTTCACCATTTAATATTACTGGCCATCCTCCACTGAGCTAATGATGCAACATTTTTCACAAACTGCTACAATGACAGTTTGAATGCGTAGAGACGATTATACCAAAGCAGGATTGTACACCACATGCGACAAGTGATAACCAGCAATGCTTTATGATGAGAAAAGTCGGAGTCTGGAAGTATATTTTATACACTCTATTATGCTGTAAAGTTTCAATGAACAAAAAATAACACAGTTAAATCATCCAGCCTGCTTTAAAAATTTCATTTTAATCATTGCTACGTCAAGCCATGGAGCCCGCCACATTGCAGGGATGCCAAAACCAACATAAATGCCTGTCAGACAGACTTGTAGCATATTTAGCTCATCTGGCAGTCTTGAGAGATGATTCCTGATATTTTGTAGTATGTGCCTTACAATTACTTTAATAGGCAGGATCAGAGTTCATAATAAGTTTTGCCAATCTTCAATTATAGTCTATTTGGTCTCCCACAACTAAAACATTAAAGTATATTACTGGTAGTCACACCTGCGTGGTCTGCTTCTCCTGCCAAGCTGGGCAAGATTTAAATGAATGAGTAGTAATGAATGACTCAAAGACCCTGTAACCTAACACTTCTGCTTTAAATAACCTTGACCTTATAATTCAAGAAAGATAAGTAAAACTCAATCAAAAGCAAATGGTACCATAAATACATGATACTTCATGGTTCAAAACCACACTATATTTAGCTTTCCATGGTGGTTTACATGACGTTTAATGCCACCTTAGTTTAATGGCCTACAGTGGTCAGCTCAATGAAATTATGCTCCATACTAGCAATTATAAACATCTGACTGAGGAATTACAGACGGGCTTGTAGTCGTCTACACTGCAGTGCATGACAATGAAATAAGCGAACATGTGAACAAGCAGCTGTAAGGGGAACTCATCCATGATGAGTTAGGAACAGCCTTGGCAGGCGACAACTGCCCGGATGAAAGTATACGCGTTACTTTACAGTGACTATAGCTTTGTGACTTCTTGAAAATCAGCACGTATCTCAACAGCAAGCAACATGTCGGACTGGGGAGAAGAACATTTTTCAGCATACCGAAAGAAAGAAATTATGCACTGTGAAATGGAACAAAAACCTAGAGGTGTAGTCATGAAAGGTTAGCAGTCTACAAATGAACTAATAAGCCGCACAAGTGAAGTGCCTCTGCAATATAACAATTCTTAAATACATTTTTTTTAAAATCAGCAAATACTGATTCATAGTCAGAAAGAAAGCCTACAATTATTCACTAGAAAAAAGATGGGACAGCAAGGTATAAGAAAAGATATTTTTGTCATTCTTGAGTGGCAGCAACAGTCTAAGTTCAAAGGGCTCAGACACAGCAGCAGACTGTGTTACTGATGATTTAAGTGAATCATTAAACAAACTCAATTTATATATGCTGAGCTAGGCAACTATAACAAAACAATACTCAATGATAAGCCTAAAAATAGCCTTAACATCAAGAAAATACAAAAATATCACAGTAACTGTCATCACATCTAGTATAATACTGTTCAGCAAGGTATTGCGAATATAATATCTGTCCACGTAATTTGGCATCTGTCATTATATTTTTTTTTTTTTTACAAGACCTAATACAGATAACTACTCCAGCTGACTGGCTGGATACTTAGTGTCACTTAATCACCTCTATTCACTTGAAGCTAAATTCTATGTCCAGTGTCTTTTGATATCACTACAGTAATACCTGCAATCCACTGCAGAATCACAAGCCATTATACAAATACAAGAAGACACTGCTGGCGCTGCAGCAAGCTGGGTGCTATTTAATTGGATAAGGAGCGATCCCTTCAACTAGACACCAAAAGGTGCTCAGTGGCTGCACTCCACATCGACCTGGATACTGCAGGTAATATTTGAGTGCACCAATCTATATCACGTTGTCCATCAAGATTAAGAGTGTAACGTTAACATGCCTAATCATCTTGCAGTACCCGTAAAGCCTAAGGAATACGAGATACATTACCGCTAAGTGGAAGGGAATTTAAAGAGACACGCAACATTCACTGTCCACCCTTACCGTTTCTGAGTTTCTGCTGCAAGTCCTGAAATGAGCGTTGTTTTTTCAGCAGCGTTACAGCTTATTTCCGAATAGGAAATAACCTTGCCACTTTTAAGTGCGGCAAGTAGCCCGACTTGTTCAAACGGGCTTCTCATAACGGTGCCCCAGCTTGGCTGGAGTTAGAAGATCTGGGTTTGAGATTAAGGATACAGTAATGCAAATTATGTGGTCAGAAAGTGAACGATACCCCACGAAAGGGGTGCTATGAGGCGACGTAAACTGGCAGTGGCATTAAAAGCACGTTTAGCGTAGAGACTGAGAGCGCTTCAGTGCCTCTCTGGGTGTCCCTCTGCGCTCACACATGTACTCCCACACTCAGAATATCGTTCCAGGCCGTTTAGTAGTATCACTCCCCTAACGTTACGGGCTCCACGACATAACACATCACCGTGTAACTCTGCAATTTCCATGTCATAATGTAACACAGGTGCCTTTCTCCTGATCATCGGGAGGTCCGTATTTTTAAGCGGAAGGGGTTACTGAGCCGCGGGACCCCGGGAGGAGCAGCGAGGGCGAGACGTCAACATGCGGTCCCACGGAGATGTTAAAAAACAAGCGATCCGGGCTAGCGTACAGTTAGCCAACTAGCTCCCACGCGTTAGCTCACGCTGACTGTAAAGAGGGGAATTACACAAAAGCTGCTTCCAACAGACTGACAAGTCTAACAACTTAGCCCAGGGCAATGCAGAAGTCTTCAGTAAACTAAGCGCAAGCACACGAAATCTGGCAGCATCCTGGCTGAACAGCTACCTGTGCTGGAAAACGAACCGCCCCATGTCAATATCTATCCAAGATATAGCTAACGTTAGCTTGGCATACAGCTAAAGCAAGCTACCCACCAGTGGCTGGCCCTCGGTGATCAGTGCACGCAAAAATGAAGAGCTTAACCGGCCAGGGGGCTGTATGCAACGTCCAAAAACGCCGGGAGGCATCCCTTCTCTTGTGGCATTCTGTCGAGCAAGCAGAGAAACTACAACTAGGGGGGAAAAAATACTTACTCCGTTCTCTGAAGAGCACCCCAGCTCCCTTTCTCTCTTTAACTCCCCCTCAGTCTCACCAAAGACTAGACTCTCTCCCCTGATCTGAGGTAAAATCCCGCCCACTGCGCTGTCACAACCACAACCAAAGCCTCCCGCCTCAGCTGTCAAGATAGTTCCCATCCCGCCCGAGCTAGTGGAAACCCACTGCGCATTTCACAGGAAATCATATGACACGCGCTCGCGGTAAAAGTGCCACAACTCACGCGGCTCGGTGATGAATAATTAGTCATGTTGTTTATGTTTAATCGCAGGAAAGATGCACGCCGAGGGCGCCTATATTTTTAATGTCACACCGTGAGGCGTGTGTGCGTCTCTCAGCCCTGTCGCTTCATCTCTGAGACGCTTCAGTTGTAAAATCATGTTTAAACGATCCTGGACACACTGTGAGACACAGCCGGCCTAAAGGGAAAACTGTACAGTTTCTCTAAAGTGGAACTCGACGGAGGCGGAAGTACACTGGGGGGAATCATTTCGCCTCGCCTCGTTCCTTTCTGTCACAACACCGCCGGAGACATGTGATGCACGTCAAAAGGAGGATGGGTATGGAGCGCTGGTGTGGATTCCCATTGGTTTAGCCAGCATATCAGTCGCCTATGGAAACGGTTACGTCATGATCCCCTAGTACTCCCTCTTTGCTCCTGTGTAGCTTTATAATAACGGGATTATTCAACAGTTCCCCCATCATATGATGCAGCCTGCAGAAAGCAGGCACCGAAAGCGCATCGCTTCAGCTGTCCGGCTGCATGAACGCCACCTAGGCTGCACAAGGCTCTTCCCTCGACGCCTAATCAAACCTGACGTCATTCTTTCCATGACGTAGCGCGTTTTTTTCTTCTTCTCCAGATTCAATGCCTGTATTATTTGCGATTCTTCAGTCCTGCTGAGGAGTCACACACTCGACAAGCAGCCTCCCGATTACTGGGGGCAGCTGTCATTGAAATGCAAACAACAGCACTCCAGCAGCATTCCAGTGTGAGCAGAGGTCTATCTATACATTTGCCAGTCCTTTTTGTCTGATGTGTTAGAAATGTAACATTGCTTTGGTACTTTCCAAAATAACCACAGCAGTTGTCTCATAGTGCAGAAACAAGTCCCTTGTAATTGCCTAATTTGTTCTAGGATAAGTTTTTGTACTGCAATGGGAGGCGCAAGTCAATGAATTAAAATACAAAGTCTGTGATCCAGAACCATCATGCACAAATAACCATGGTTTCATTCAAGGTATATAATAAATAAAACATTTCAAGTTAAACTGTCTTTTGACCAGCTTCATTATCTTAAGTTTTATGACCTAGTAGTGGGCCACACAATAAAAAAAAAACGACTACTCACAGATGATAAACTGAAAACAACCCTAGTTGAGGTCAAAACTCAGTGTAATACATTTGCTGTCTCGACATAATGAGATTTATCATTAACATGAGTGCCTCAACTGCACAGCGGCATCTGCCTCTTTAGATTTGGAAACAGGGGAAAGGTCCAACATGTTTAGGCTTGTGTGCAACTTAAAAGTTGGAAAATATCATTTCAGAATTTCCGAGTCAAACAGACGTCAAGCGGAGAAAAGAGATTTGGAAAGAAAGAGGAAGAGAAGAAGCCGAAAAAAAAACCCAACTTGATTTATGTAAGATGACTTGTGCAATCATTTGGCCTTATGTTTGTGTGCTTTGACTTTAATGGCTGAGTCAAAAGCAGAATGAGGAACAATCAGGCAAAATGCATAGATAGGGAAAATAATTTCATACACAGAACTTTGAATGTTGTTAGCAAAAGCTGTTAAACGATGGCTGGGTCTCACACACACCCTTCACACATTGTGAGCTGTCAATTTTGTGCTTTTAAACTTCAGAGCTGTAGCTGCAGCAGTGCTTAGATATTGCTGTTTTCCCCTGTATGGCCAAAAGTAAAACAGGCTTCATCCAAACAAGCATTGGCTTCACAGGCCTTCAAACACTACACTGCCTAAGCAGAGAAAAGATCTATTTTTACATCTGCCATTTTTACAGTTCACTGTCAGTGGTTTCGGTGGCTTCATGAGTGGCGGCCTACAGTGCTTTGTGTTGGCCAGCCCAGAGCAGATGTCGCTCAAACATGATGCCACCCATTTCTGTCTCTTTCTCCCCAAATATGTCCACATATCTGGATATTACACAACAAAATATATATTACATCATGTACACACAGTATATAATTTGCCTGTATGTGAGTCTAGGTCATGGACTATCCCTCAGGCTATCGCTTTCTCCATTTGTCATTCCATCAGTCTGTGCATCATCCCACTTTTTTTATCTGACGCTCACATACTGCAAAAGCTGGGGGACACACTTAAAGTAATGGTAGGAATGCAAATGTAGATACATAATGGATTTTTAAAGTCTATATCACGAATATCACAAATATCAGATGAAGGCAGTGGCTCAGCCATCGTGTACAACAGAAAAGCTGCAGATTTAGAAATGTACATTAGTCTAAATCGGTATTTATGCTGTTCAGCCTGGCTCATTTCAGAGGTAGCAAACGGGTCTAGAAATCACAAATTACGTATTAAATATTGTTCAGTTCAAGGGCCTAGTTGGCAGATTTTTTTTAACCACCAGAGTGATGCTAGCTATTTCTTCTTGTTTCCAGTATTTGTGCTACCTAAGCTAATCAGCTGTGGACAAGTATGAAAGTGACCTTTTTTAAATCACTTATCCATAATGTGAATGAGCACACAGCAGTCTTAAGCAAGTAAAACATGGTAATATCAGACAAGCATGACACAAGTACAGTTAAACATACACAGATAATTTAACTGGAAGCCATTAGATTTCATAAAAAGTTAATAAAAACAGAGGTTTTCCATAACAGTTTCTTTCCAGGCTGTGAATGATGTTTATACTGCCTTTTCTAAAACTGACAGAAAACAAATTGGAATTCTGCCTTGTGTCATGACTGCCTGTTTGTTCAGTTGAAACCACTTAATCTCTGTTTCAATCCATTTAAACACTTATGGGCTGCAGATATGAGCAATATGGTGAAGACTCACACGAAGGGCCTTTTAGTTGTTTATGCAACAATCTAGTTTGTTAATGGTGAAAGTGAATTATTTATTCCTGAAAATTAAAAAAAAAGAGACCACATGTACACTTGCAAACAGTAGAGCAGTAATGACACAAAGCAAGCCATTGCAGAAATCCTCCTGCTTCTTAATTCACAAGGAAATGATATCCCAGCAAAATAGTGGGATTCTCTGAGAGCCATATTGTGTTTTTAAATTGAGAAGACCAATCATTTTCCCCACAGCTGTTGTCTCAGTCTCTCTGTTGACTCAGTTTCTCGGTGGAAATTTGCCATATGCTCTGGAGCATCTTGTGAACTACAGTAAATGTCAAGTGTCATTAGACTTTGTGCATGCTAATGTCTTGTTCAGGCTGTCTGAGTAAACATTAATGATATGGCATGCCAAAACTCTTCCAAAAGGGGATGTTGCCTTCAGAGTAACTTTAGCATGTGTTGAACAAACACTCAAAACAGAACCACATATAATAATTTAGGTTAAAAGTAAACACATGGTTTTATAAAGGAAGATATTCAAAGACAACCAAAAAGTTAAGCAAGATAGCTTTGGTAAGTGTTATTGTTTGTTCATCCCAACATAGAGCTTTAATTACTGGGGTACAGCTCTACACACCATGAAACGAGATAGCTTGACAAATAATTGCAGGTTCAGTTGAAAAGTGTCTAGCAACTGGCACTACATGAATGTGTCTGCTGTTCTGCAAGGAAGTTTGTTGCAGACTCTGAACCTTATCACATTTTCAGATAGCACGCAGCCGTGAACTGATTAAGACGTTTGCACACCGCACAATGAAAAAGCCAAAGGGAATGGAAAAAGAAGTCACAGAAAGATGATCAGTTCATTCCTAAACATTTTTTAAATAAACATCTGACCGTGGTGGAAATGCCTATGTTGCACTAGCAGATCATGTGCCTCTTGAGCCGAGGTAAGTGGAAAAAATGTGAACATGAAGATGTCTCATTAGTCGACTTACACAGCCAGGTCCCTATCACTCAGGACATGCTGTATGAATATTGCTTCCTTTGGTCAACCGATCTATCTACACCACTTTGTTTCTTGAACAGACAACTCATTTTCCACTGGCTCAGCACATTGGCAAACAGTTACACATGGAGGTGGTGGAGAGACTTCCTCCTTTTGAAGAGGAAGAGGAAAAAATTGAGTTCCATACTTTAGAGAAAGACTCCTCATCGAGGGTTGATGATGTTTAAGAATTTTCCAATTGATTAACAGAAGTTATCTGTATTTCTCAGTTTATATATGATGTTAATATGTCATCTAGTTGGGTTTAGTGTTAGAGGGTGCATCATAACAGACTGTTCAGACCCATTATTCAAAGAGGACAGTAGCTATATTAATCAGACAAAGTTGATATTAGGGATGGCTCTTGCACAGTGTAATAACAAACCTTCCTTATCTAACACATCATTAGTCTGCCATAATCACTGTAATCACATTTTTTCCTGAAATCCTGGGTCCAAACATTGGTTTATGTCTGCTAAAGGAGACCCCAATTATATGATTAACATTCAAACTCTGCTGACTGGCAAAACAACCGAGACACAGACGCATGAATTATACCTGTGATGCATCTAAACACTGAAGAGAAGATCTGAAGCGAGACCTTGTGGCGCAGTCTCACAGACAAAGACCCCTTGTATGAAGGAAAGCTGAGAGAGGTGGTGGTGGTGGTAGGTGAAGTGGTGGTAAGGAGGGGTCTATCATGATTGAGCTGCTTGCCTTAGGTTTGTGCATGTTTGTGTTTCCAGCTACCCCTGGAATTTACTGCACGGCACTGGCAAGGACAGCCAGAGTGAGGTGAATGGCCTGTGGGATAAAGGCCAGGGTTTTAGGGAAAAGAGTAGTGCAGAAAAATGGAGAGAGAGAGAGAGAGAGCGGGAGGAGAAGCAGGGGTCACAGAAGAGGAAGAGAAAGATGGAGCAAAAGTACACATACGAGGAGTTATTGTAAAAGGCAAAGAGTCAGCAAATAAGTGTGAACTGGAAATAGAGATGGTAAAACAAAAGCTGTGTGTGCACAGTGTGTGTGTGTAGGGAAGGAGACAGTGGTCTTACTCAGCCCTGAGCCAGCAGCACTGAGATTATCTGGCCAACTTTCCACTTGCAAACAATAATTCACCTCAAGTGCCCATTGAGGCCAGACTTTGTAAGGACAGTGACCCACCCAGTGCAAAATTAGGTTGTGTGAGTGGAAGAGTCTGTGTATAGTTATAGTACACCATCACCATATAAACTTGCATGTGTTACGATGAGCCATAGAAGGGTGTGTTGGTGGGACTAGGGGGGTGGGTGGGGGCCACTGCCCTCCAAGACATGTTTTCCGTGGTCTGTTTTCCGTTGATATCTTCTGTATTTACATTTGGCTTAGCTAGCGGTAAAGCTAGAAAATGTGTTTCATTCAGGCCAGTGAACATTTTACATGTCATAAAATGTAGGGCATATAAATAGTCTTGATTCAATTACCGCCAAGGCACAGAAACCACCTGAGAGTCCACATTTAGATTTAGTGCAATGCTCATGGAAAACACTACTGTCAGAATCCAACGGGAATGAAAGTGGAAAACAAAACATACAAGAGAAAATATTGCAGAATTAAACACTGGCTGTGTGTTTTTCAGTCTCGAAACAAGAAACAAATTATACAAAAAGTGAAGAAGCATGAGTGTTTATGTGCATCTAGACAGCAAGGGCTAGTTAGTTTGCTGGCAGAGGTGACTTTGGGCAAATTAGTGGCACCAGGCTGTAATTAAGAATCATTTTTACCGTGCTTAGTTATTCAGCTAGGCGTGGAGCTCATCAGCCCTATAAATCTGCTTTGCTCTTCCCCTAAAGTCTGAGTAGTGCCACCAGGGACCCAGCAAAACAATTAATGGCAACTTAATTACAGTGCCACATCAGATTTTTGCTTAACCCACAGAATGTGCAGAGTGCACATTCTGAGAGGGGTGCAATAAAAGTGCTTGTTTCCTTAAGCCACCACACAGCTTTAGCAATGTCCAAATCAGAGTGGCACTGACTGGGCACAGATGGGGCACAGAGGAGGAGATCCAATGGGAACTTGGTGCCCTTTACACCCCATTTCTTCCCTTTCACATGGGGGCTTTCCCCCTGGGAAAGGCACAAGGATGAGGACAGGGAGGGTTATAGACTAGGTCCTAAATTTCTTGGTGCAAAGGAACCCTACAGCATTTGTGCACACAAACTCAAGAAACACATATGCACATAAATATTCACCTACAGTAGGTTTTATCCTTACCTTTCAGAGGAAAGAAACAAGGTGGACCTACAGTATGTGTGTCTAAGGGAGAGGAACACATATTGCAAAGTGAGGCAGGCTGCTGGCAACTTTAGTGGCAATTAGGTCACATCTGTGCAATAAGGCAAACAGTTAATCACAATATATATAATAGACTTTACATGGACTATACTTAATTTTACATAATTTTAAAGCAACAATTTGGCACATGGATCAAGAGACTTATTTCATTTTAAAGTTAGATAACTTAAATATTGCTCTCATTTTTGTAAAAAAGAAGCTAAAGCTGGAAGCTTATTGTCAAAATCAACCATAAGAAGGAGGAAATAGACAAACTGGCCCTAAGTTACAAAAAATAAATGCCAGCTAGACCGCCAGTTCTTGAGATGACCAATTATCATAATTTATCTAGTTTAATTAATAAAAAGCCAAGCTAGTGATTCCTTTGTGTTTTTAGAGCTCATGCTGACCTAAGTGAACCCAATATAAGAGTGATAGCCTATTGATTGTCTTAGCTGTCTGCATGAAAAAAAACCCAAAATGTATAACCACTGCTCTTAATTTTCATTAACTATTAGGATAAGGTGTTAACTAGACTATTAAAATCATTGCATATACTAGCTCCTAGACTAGTACATATATGTTCTCAGGGACTCTGCTTATGGCTCATGGCTTGTTGTCAAGCCATGAGCCATAAGCCTGCAAATATCTATAGCTTATGGGATATGGTGTTTATGTAAAGCAGCTAGTTTGTCACACTGTAGAACAAATGATGAACAGTTCTTTATATTAAAAATAAAAATCTAAACCGAAACAGTGGTGTGTGGAATGCCCTCTCATCTTGTTTACCACCCTATCTAAAGTAATTTTGGTAGCGGTAGCCCCATTGCCAAAATCTTGTGCACCATGCTGCAGTCAGGTTTCTGCAGTTACCTCTAGTGGTTCAGGATCTGATTCAGATGTAAACATGTACAATTAAACTCAGAGAATCTGGATTTACAGTACATAACCAACCCTCTTCTACTTGTACAGGATGACTAATCAGAGGAGATCTGGCTTTTCAGATGACCAGTCACAGCAGACTGGACTTTCTGGGATAAGGGCAAGAGCTAAATTGGAGCATTTCAGACAATGCAAATAGATACTGTAGCAACATCAAGTATGAGAAAAATAGTATGTTTATTTAAACATTACAGCTTGTTAACTTATTCTTTTTTTTTTTTTTTTTTTTCTTTATTTTAAAAAAATTTT